>BJFM01000793.1:85931-109606 GCA_016586285.1 Arothron firmamentum | reverse complement strand
AGTGCTTGTGCCTGAACCTGCATGGAGGTGAAGGGTGGAGGAGGAGGTGGTGGTGGAGGAGGAGGAGGAGGAGGAGGAGGATGGTCGTGTTGGTGGTGGAGGATTTCAGATCTGCTGGTTTGCTCCGGGAAAAGTGGACTTGGTGGTATTTGAAGGCTGGCACCAGTTCAGATGTGAGACCTTCATCCTGGGGGGGGACACACGGTGATGGCGCTCATGTCCCTGCTCTGAGGGAGGGTGTGTGTGACCAGCACAGCCACCCCCTCACACACAGGAAACTCTCCAGTCAGTTAATATCCCATCAGGAGGTGGGAGAAATCCATGATCGCTGCTAAGTGGGCTTTATGGCTCAGCTTGACTCCACTGACTTTAAAGCTGACTGCTGAAGGCTTCTGTAATTCTCTGCAAACATGGTCTCATTTAGCATCTCCCAGTTTGGGCGTAACAAGATCATTAAAATGAAATTAGAGGGGGGCAGCATGTGGAACAGCCGGGTGTCCTTTTTTAAGTGGTTGTCTTGTCTGGATTTCTCAGCAATCTGGGGTTTTTTTCTACATGAAATTGGCTTCATGTAATTTTTTTTTAAAAGATCCCTTTATCTTTGATACTTTTAATACCCTAAAAAAAAAAAAGGGGGGGGGGGTTCTGGAGAACTTCTGTTGCATCACTTCAGATGTATCATGAAATAACAGATAAATTCAAAACAGTAAATTATCCCAAATATCCCCACTTTAAAGACAACATAATTAATACTTCCCATGCATTAAATGCTCTCTTGCTGATGTTTCTATTCTTAGAGAAAGTAGCCATCAAAGTTTTATGGGGGTCTTCTTGAGCAGATGAGCTGAGCTGGTGTTTGAACTTGAAACCTTTGGAGGGACTAACAGCGATGCCCCTCACTGAGCTCTCGTCCCTCCATTGTTCACCTTCCTCTTATTCAAATGAGGCAACTTGACTTGATAGCATCAAACTCGGTGGGAGCCTCCGTCGGCTCTCTTGTTATCTGGAAATTAAATTTTTCCCTCAGGGGTTGCTTTTCACGCTCCGCCGGGCCGCTCTGTTATGAGATGGTTTGGAAATAAGTCCGAATCAATTTAGGCGCTCTTCACACGTTGGGACCGCCAGAAATGCTTCAAGTGGGGTTTAGTGTGTGAGAAGAACGGAAGCAAATACCCTTAATAGTTTTCATAATAAACCTTTCAGAGCGAAAAGGAGGAGGTGGGTTTTCTGGCTCGGTGTTCAGATGGCATCGTTTAAGTCGTCAAATGTAAAAATAAGCTGTTGATTCACACCATATGTGGGATTTGGAACGATCCATATATGTGAATCAAATTCCGGAAGACTGCAGTTCTGAGGATTTAGTCAGTTAATTGGGATAATTGAAATCGTTAAACGCTGTGTTTTTATGTGCTGCTGCATCAGCTGGTGTCACCAGAAGGATCAGGCCTGCAGGAGGGAAGGCGTACGCAGCTACGTCAAACCTGCATCCTGCCGCTTTCACGTGAATCATGTTTGATGGAATTCAGCGTTGCTCCGATGGTGACGGAGCCCACTGCTGTCTTCATCTGCGCTGTTGAGCTGTTGTGAGGATCCTTATTTTTTGAATCTTTCTGGATTAAAGAGCAGCATTTTGGATCACCTTTAGCCACAACAGCACCGGTAGATGCTGGAGAATCTGCGGAAGCTGGAGATAAATGACGGCGTGGTCATTCCGGGGTGGCAGGGTTCTGCTGTTAATAACATCTCGATCATCCCGGAGAAAGTGATTTTCCTGCTGAAGGGTCATTTCTCGTAAAGACTCGCGCTGACCCCGCTCCCGGAGGGAGAGCGCCTTATCGCGCATTAGCGCCGCCACGGGAAGCTGAATTATCAGGAAGTCGGGAGCGATTCGGTGTACCTGTCAGCGGTAACAAAGTGTGATGCAGCGCGCGTGTCAACACGCTCCTTCGTGTAGCCTGTTGACATGGAAACTGAGGAGGCTATTGTGTGACGGCTGCTCCTGCCACCAGTTTAGCTGAACATCCGTCAGAGACGCTGCTTAAACTTTGAGCTTTACTGTGGTTTGCTCCTGGTTTTGGCTGTGCAGAAACGTAAATACGAGGTCCTTCATTATGTTAAAATTGATGTTACTCATTCAGTCTAAGTGACTGTTGCTCATGGGCTAATGGCAGCGGCAACGGCTGAAATCTGTTGAAATGTGAACCACACATCCGCATTCAAACCAAATATGAGAGTGAATGTTTGAAACCCTGTGGTCCTGTGTGAACCTATGAATCATTAATTGGGTTCAACATGGGTTCGAGGACCTTTAAATGATCCTTTTCCTAGAAGGGGGCAAAAAGTTAATGCTTTTTCATATTTGACTGCTCTTCTAAATTATTCAGCAGCTACAGAGCAATTATTTCATGTGTTGTGATCAAAGAGGTAAAAAGATCAGGATGTCAAAGTGCACACAGCCTCGGGCTTGAACATAATACATTATGTTCTTTATCCCAGTTTCACTCCATCCTGTGCACACAGTGTGGTTTGCATGTTAAAGAGAAGGCCGCTCTAAGTGCAGATATTCTCCGAGGAGCTGGACATCGACAGCAAACTCAGAAAAACCGGTTGTTAAATAATGCATTAAAAGATCCTGTTTGCTACATGAAGTCCCTCTCAGATTGTGCAGGAGTGTACGCGCAGATAAAGCTTTAAAGTGAAATGATGTGTGTCGTCTCTCCGCAGTGTATGGACCCAGGTGATGATCCGTGATGGTGCTTACTAAAGGATCTCTCTAGAACGCACCACTGTAGGACGGCGTGTGTGTGCCTGCGTGCGTGCGTGTGTGTGCGTGTGGATGAAGAGGAGGCGGTGCGTCGGCCCACAGACGCTGAGAACATGGTGAAAGCTCAGCGGAGCCAGCCTGTGAAATGCAGGAAGCCTCGGCAGGAGAAGGGCTTGAAAGAGAAAGGAGGCGGCGTGAAACAAAGGAAAGAGAAGAAGAATGAGTTGGGAGGGAAGAGGGGAAAGGACTCCAAGGAGTCACATGGGCGCAGGAGGAAGACGCTGGCGTTGGGCGGCGGAGAATCGCTCGACTGCTGCGTGTTGCTCACCCGTCTGGAGGAGAAAGCAGTTGTGCAGGAGGAGCAGGGCGCGCCGCACCAGGGCGTGAAGGTCAAGAAGAAGCGGCACTCCATGCAAGGACAGACCAAATCTGGACTCCAGACCTCCTCCACAGCTCACCAGCTAGCACCTGAACCAAAAATCAGCCAATCGGACGCCCTCCCCCTGCCTGCGCCTGCCTTTGAGCCCCGCAGGCGGAGAATGGCGTCGCTCAACGCCGAGGCCGTCAACAGCTTGCTGCTCTACCGAGACGACGCGCCCCCCTGCAGCCTCGCCAGCAAGCCGGCGGCCCCGGGCCCAGCCCCGGCCCCGGCCGCTGGGAGCCTCCACAAACCTGAAGCCAGAGGTCAGAAAGCCAAAAAGCTTCCTCTGGTGGGGGGCGCGGGCCCGAAAGAGAGCGCTAGAAGGCCGAAGCGCCCCGCAGCCGAGGCTCAGGACATCGACTGGCTGGCCATTTTCACGCCCACGCCCCGCCGTCAGGCGGGCCTGACCGCTGCTACGCTGCTCAAACTCACCAGTCTGGCGTACGCGTCCAAACGGCAGAAGAAGGCGGGATCCAAACCGGCGAGCCAAGCCCCGTCCACGGCTCAGGGTGACCGTAGCGAGAAACCTGCGGGCGGTGAAACGGCGGCGACCAAAAGAGGGACTCAAGGCCTGCGGGAGGACCAAGCTACGCACAGACAGCAGGGCAAAGACGAGCCCTCTCATCCCCCGCCGGACGCCACCGTCAGTGGCTGCTGTGACCTCTGCCAAGGCGAGGCCGTAGATGCGGACTGGAGGAACGCCGGCGGCGGCGAGGAGTGCCTCAGCCAGGGCCTCCGCTGCGGCTCCCTGCTGGGGTTCTCCCTGAAAACCATCAAAGAGGAGCAGGCGGAGACAGAGGTGTCCTCCTGTTACTGCTGCGCGCAGGACAGGTGCCTCAAGTACTGTCACAGACTGGCCCTCTTCCTGGAGGACAAGCCCTTCAAGGAGGCGGAGGACGGCTCGCTGTCCGAGGTCTTCCACCACCACCACCACCACCACCACCATCACCACCACCATCTCCCCTCCAGCCGCTCCGTGACCCACCCGCCGTCCATCGCCATCGGCCCGCACGCGTACGCCTGCCTGCCCGGTTACTACGTCCACTTTGGGCGCACGGACAGCGCCCCCTCCCCCATATCGCCGCTCACGTTATGCCCAGGAGGCGGCAAGGGGGCCACGCTGCTCCCCAGCGCCTCGCCCCGGCCCTCAGGAATAAGCCGCCCGCTCTACTGCTGCACCTCGGTGGAGACGTGCTACGGAGAGCCCTGCACGATCAACAGGTACTCCTCCTACATCAGGTCCTCATCCAGCGTGATTCCCGCCTTCAGCCCGGCCGACTGCACCGCCTGTAACCATGGCACCAAGAGAGGTAAGCCGGAAGAGGGCGGTAAGCAGGAAGAGGGCGGGCTGCGGCTTCTAGGGTGTTTTATTTTGAAAGGGCTGGCTGAGGCGAACAGCTGAGAGAAGTCCTCCCCCAGGGCCCGTCCTGACGCCCGTTTCCCCCCTAATTGCTAACTGCCAGGAAGGGAATGAGCGTGTTGGAGCGTTGGTGCGCAGTTCCAGCAGCTGTGAGGGTGTTTTGCAGACTTTACCCCCCCACAAGCCTCCTCCCCTGTCAGAACAGAGCGCTCTTCTCAGAATAGCCCGAACTTCCCATTTGTAGGCTTGGGTAGGAAGTGAAACGCAGATCCGATAAAGGTCGTGACCTGCTTTGTGTGAGCTCGGCTGCTGCTGCTGGACGCTGAATACGGGCCTGATTGCGTGAGCGTCATCAGCAGGAGCATTTTTACAGCCTCATCCAGGGAGAGCGGCAGGTAATAGACCCGTGCACCGCATCTGCTGGCGTGGTCAGGTGTGAGAGCAGGGCGGAGGATCGTAGAAGGTGCACCAGCAGGGACGCAGCCGTAGAAAGGACCTGTGGGACTGTCTCTGCCGCTGGCTCGCAGCCTCACAGAGGTCCCGTTGACCCGGGGCTGTGACAGCGCCGCGTCCTGCTCAGGCCGCGGCCTCCGCAGACAGCAGCGGGGAGCTGCGCGCCCCATCCTGAATGTTACCCCCCCCCCCTCTGGGTAAATTTACCCAAAAGACACACACAAAAAAAACCCAAAACGTCCTGATGAGTAATCCAGGAAGAGGAAGTTGTGACGTGAGCTGGTGGCGGCGGCGTGTTACCTCATGATTTTCTGCCTGTTCTGTCCTCAGACCCATCCAGCCTGGCCGACCCCCACACCCCCTCCTCCGTCCCCATCTGCCCCAGCCCCGGAGTCCTCACCGGCTGCCCCGTCCCCACCGTGCCTCCGGCGGGCCAGTCGGTGCCCCGCCTGCAGACGCCGCTGTCCGACCCCAGCCAGCCGCAGCCCCCGCTGCGGGTGGCCAGGGAGTGTCCCCAGAGCGCCAAGTGGCCCAGCGGCTCGCGCTCCGGCGTGCGCGGAAGCGGCGAAGCGGCCGTGCGGCTGCCCGGCACCGAGAAGAAGCAGAAACCCGTCTCTGCTGGCGCGGAGCCCAACGTTGCCAGGCAGCCAAAGAACAGCCGGCCAAAAAGCACCAACGGCTGGCGGCCGGTGGGCCCAGCCTTTCACAAGAAGGTTTTCTCAGTGGTACGTGCCGGAGCTGCGTGTCGCCACGGCGATCGTTCTGTTTGCTGTCCTTGCATGGTCCACAGCTTGCTGACTGTCCACGCTTGTGCTGAGACCCGTTGAACGGGCTGACCGCCGCGTGCCTGTGTTGGCAGGGGGAGGAGGCGCCGGTGCTGAGGAGGTGTTTCCAGGGCGTTCAGAGGGACGGGGAGCTGATCCAGGTCAGGGACACCGTCCTGCTCAAGTCGGGACCCCGGAAGAAATCCCTGCCTTACGTGGCCAAGATCTCCGCCCTGTGGGAGGAGCCGGAGTCAGGTAGAACGCTTCCTGCGTCCACAGAGGAGAAGACGCTGCTGCCGCCGCTCAACTGAGACGTGCGCTTTCTTTTCTCAGGAGAGCTGATGATGAGCTTGTTTTGGTACTACCGCCCAGAACACACGCAAGGGGGACGCAACCCCAGCGCACACTGTGAGGTGAGAGGCTCGGCTTCCTGAGGGCCGCTCCAGCCCCGAGTCTGCTTCTTGTCAGACGGCTTGAGGACACTGGAGTAAAGTTAACATTTGCTTTTGATAAACACAGCAGTGAGCAGGGCTGAGAAAGTGGACGGTTAGAGAGGAGGGATTGGTGTGTGTGTGTGTGTGTGTGTGTGTGTGTGTGTGTGTGTGCGGAGCGGCGACAGCGGCGTTAGCCCTTGAAGCGTCGTGACGTCATAGCCGCCGCTGAATTAGCTCATCCGGGAAGAACGGCGTGCATGGACGGCTCTGTTGCTGGCTCTCCAGATCTATCTGAGGGGGAGGCTGTGGATTCAGTGTCAGGTTAGCGGAGGACGCCGCGGCGCCATGCTGTTGTGCCTTTCTTGATTTTTAAAATGATCCCAACAGACCAGCCGTCTGGTCAGTTGCTCAGTCGCCAGCAACTTTGCGAGCACTTTGACTGGAAGAGCAAAGATGGAAGCATTATAATCCGAAATATAGACTATGAAGGCGTAATTAACCGTTAGCCAGGCCGCAGCAGGGTGATCTGACCCCTGCTAACCATGCTAGCAGCCTTTAGTATGGGCTCATCAAGCTTTAAAGCTAACAGCGTGAGATTTCTGATGAGTTGTTTCATAATCAGCCTAAACACCAGCTATGAATAGATCCACTTCTGTCCTCAGTTATTAAGAAAGCCACAACTGTCTCAGCATCCCTGCGTTTGTCCTGGACCTGGCTGTTGTTGCCAAAACAGGAAGCTTTTTTAAACTGTTCCATCGCTTCAAGTGAGGCTTTCTCAGTCTGAACATGGAGCTGGAGTCAGAGAAAGGTCCTCCGAGGGTTTGACTCCACCACTTGTTGTAGGCAAAGGTCAGTCTGGCCTCAGTGTTTGAAAAAGGGACTCAAAGACAGCGGCTGCACAGACGGGCGCACACACGGAGCCGCCGCTTCTGTTTCTTGTTTCCTGTCGTCCGTAATATCCCAGAGGGACAAGTTGTGCTTTATTAAATCTCCAGAAACAAACAAATTACACGAAGTCTGTCATTTGTCAGACACACACACACACACACACACAAAAACAGCACTCACATCATGGCCGTCCAGCGAGAACAGCAGGAGTCTTAAAGGCTCAGGAGAAACTCTTCCTCCAGGATTGAAGGGTGAGACAGGAGCTCTGAAACAGGCCGGCCTCGTGCACACATGCTGCCTGTGAACAATCTGATCATTTATTTTTTTATTGATTCGGCTGAAGGCAAACGCAACCATTAAACCCGAGTTTCTCCCCCAGCAGAATGAGATCTTTGCGTCCCGACACCAGGACGTGAACAGCGTGGCCTGCATCGAGGACAAGTGTTACGTGCTAACGCTGGCGCAGTACTGCCGGTGAGATCGGAAACACGCACGCCTTTGCGTTGCTGCCGAACGGTGGAAATAAACGGCGATTCATTGTGTGTTTTTTATTTCTTTCCCAGATTTCGTGCCTTGGTAAAACGCCGTAGGGATGGAGTGCTCGACGCCGCCGCCTCCCTCGTTGTGCCACCCATTGTTGGCAACGCAATGCCCACCCACCACTGTGTGCCCCAAGACGTCGACCCGGAGCTGGTGTTTTTCTGTCGCCACGTCTACGACTTCCGCTACGGACGCCTCCTTAAGAACCTGCAGTAGCGCCTGAGGCGGCGGGACGCGCCCCGCTGACGCCGACGTCAGCGTCGGTCCACTTTAGCTCGCTGCGTGTCTACCTGCTGCGTGACGTTTAGGATGGAGGCTCGGGAGAAGCGCTTATTTTGTTTAGAAGTATCTTGTTCAAGCATCCATGCGAGGCGTGTGGCCTAGCGGTCTGGCGTGTTGTAGGAGTTCCTCTTGCTGTGCGCTGTAAACGTCTTTATCGTGTGCGGTGGCTGGTCGGCCTGGTAGCAGCTCCGTGAAGAACCTGGACGTTCTCTGCTGTATAAAAAAGCCACTGTAGCTCTTAGGAGTAAGACTTTTGTGTAGATGTGAAGGCAGGTCGGTGTTGTGAATTACTATCAGCGTGACGGCGCACACACACACGCACAAACACACACACACACACACAGAGCGTGTCTTAACAATACGCCACAGCTGAAGTCAATTTCATGGATATGAAGCTGTTCACCAGTCACTGAAGGGAAAATGGAGAGTTTGATGATGTCATAGCAGTTGCGTTCATGTCTGTGCCAGCTGTTTTGGTTAGCTTAGCGTCGCTACGACACGTTGGCTGAGTTAGCTGCCATCTTTACGCAGCACTGGTCTACTCGTTTATGGTGTTAACGGTGTGCTATGCTAACTGGTTTCTGACTGCAGCTACATGGTTAGACATCTAAATTAGCATTATGCTGTTTAATTTGCATTCCTGTTGCAGAGTCAATCACAGCTGATTCATGTGTGACCCCAACGCAACAGGAAACGTAACAGTGGATATGTTTTTTTGTGGTTTTCTGAGAGAAAAGTAGGTCTTATCTGTGACTAAAATTGACCTCAGTGGTGGATTTTGTAATTTTATACTGACCTGCACTCTATAATGAAAGCACACCTCTGTTTTTTTTTTTAAGTTTGCAGTGTAAAAATGTCAGGACAAAGCCAAGCAGCAAGGAGATTTTTGTTATATCAATGCTTAAAAAGAATCTCCATTCTCAAAATAGTTTTTTTTGTTTGCTTTAACAGGTATGTGGTCTGACATCGGGTGTTGACTGACTGTACATTTGCATTTATATATCTGGATGAGTGTCTGCTTTTGGCAGAGGGCACCTACAGTATATTCTTGTTTGTTCACCGATGAGATGGTGAGTAATGTATTACGGTGTAGCATTTAGATCTGTGTTGATGATTCATTCCTCTATTTGAGAGAAGACGTATTTATTTCTGTACTGAGAAAATATTTATTTTGGACAGATCATTTTAAAGAATAGAGTTTTAGATGAGTGGCTTTTGTTGCAGTGTAGAGCAGAGGTCAATCTGTCCCTCCGTAGCTGCGCTGTCTACCTGTAAAGTGTTCGAGTTCGTTAGCAGCCATATTTCTGCGGATTGAGCTTGCTTTTCCAGTACAGAGATATTCAAAGTTGCGCTGAAAGGAAGAGTTTTCGGACACGTGATCCAGTTTTGAAGGACGCCTGAGCAGAGATGCTTCACCCGTAGGACCAAAACGTACCTTAGCTTCTGTCAGTTCAGCTCGTTTTTCCCTCCGTTGGCTCCTCCGTGGAAAGCTTCGCCTCTTCACCTTTAAATGCAGACTTGCAGAATCATTTAAACTCACCTTAGCCTGTGCCCTCGATCTTGCTGCCTTAGAGAACATTCCCAGCCTTTCATTTAGGATTGTGTAATCAGCCTGGGGCTTTGGAGCTCTGGAGAATGCTGAACCCGACTCCTCTATGCTTGAGATGAACAGATGAGCAGGTGTACTGCGTTCCTGCTATCTTATGTGATTTGAATGACTGCTACGCTCATCCTCCATCAGCACTTAGGCAGGCCTCTGCTACACTTTGATTCAGATTCAGTGGGTTTTAATGTCCACTCAGAAGGTTTACTTACCCATTTATTCCTATCCTGGTGAGTGGAAAGCGAACGTTCCGATTTATGGTGAATAATCCCATTTAATGTCTTTTTGTGTCACCATTAAGCCATTTTTCTGCTCTACGTTGCTATGCTAAGCTTAACTAGCCATCTGCTGTAGCCTCGTATTTAGCCAATTGATTTTTCTCTCGGCCTTTGACAAGTAGAGGATGTGTCTCACCCAGTAAATGGTTTCTTTAGGTTTGTGGTGTATTACCTCCTGGTAGAGCAGTGGCTGCTCTCGGCTTGAATTCCTGGACTTGGGATGAATTCTAAATTTTATCTTTTTGAGGTTTTTTTTTTTTTTTTTTTTTTAATGACCACAATGTTAAATGCTAAAATGAGCATCTTCAAATGTCCATATTTGAGTGAAATATTGTCTTTTCTATCAACCAAAGTCGATCATCATCGCTGCACCAGCAGGTCATTAAAACAAATCAGAGTGGTAAAAATGGATCAGGAACCACACATTTCACATGTATTATGGCCTTAGGAATCACTCAGCAAACTAAATGTGTTCAAGCTAGATGTGCGATGCGTTTGTCTTAATCGGACTTCTGTGCCTGTTTACCTTAACCCGCACATCTTCCAGGTGTTTCCCATGGATTCAAGGACTGGCCCACCTTCCAAATGCCTTCTGATTTTAGTCTGAAAATGTAGATTTTTAATCACCACACAGAAATAGTTGCACCAACAAGAGATCAATATGAGCAGTGAGTATCATCACATCCCCAAATGTATTAGGAAAAAATGGATTTTGTTCTTCAGATGTGAGTTTATGTTCTTATTCTCTGCATGGTTTTGGAAGTATCTTGGAAATATTAATCACAGCACAGATTATTTGTATAGTTTCAAATGGACCTCTGCAATATAAGATAATATTTAATTGTAATAAATAATATATATGCGTTTGAGCACGTGCTTGGAATATTAATCTTTTATAGTTAATGATTTTTGTGATTGGAATGTTGGGTGATGTAGTGACGGATTCGGCCACTTGATGGCGCAGGTGCACACATCTGTTGAGCCCAGGCTTTCCGGTCGTTTTAGCGTTTTCGTGTTTGATTGGCTGACAGTAATTTGCAGTGATATTATGCTGCTTAAAAGCCATATTTGAGAGAACATGAAACCCTTTAGTTTTATTAATGTCAATAATTTAAATGTAAACAAGACTCTCAGGCTAACATAGGGCTTACGTCCTCTGACTGTACAAACTGCTTTAGTTCCTTGCAGCTGAAATGATGCTGCTGCTGCTCACCTGTCTCTCTGGGACTGATGAATACAGGTGTGAATGTTGGAATCAGACTCATCAGAGTTGGTGATTACACTCGGCGGGGCCCCTGATGAATACACATGAAGCTGGTGACACTCACTTGGGGGCCGCATCTTCATCTGAGAACAGTTCAGGTTCCACTTGCAGCCAGGAGGGGATCTGCTGCAGGAATGATCCAGTGGGGAATCCCATGAGAGGTCCCTTCACTCCTAACAGTCAGCTGCACGGATAGTTAACATCTCTGTAAAAGTGGGGTTAAAAAAGGTTCTGTGGCTGTGTACTTGTATATGTAGACTTTTGCTCGTCCAACAGCCGAGGGGGCCCAAGCTGTTGAAACACAGGTGTTAGCTTAGCTAAGAAACCACCAAATGAGTACAAAACATATGTGCTTCTTTTTATTGGTGTTTAGTTTCATGGAAAAAAAGATGTGACAGTATTTCTCATTTCTATTCTAGATGTTACATTACAGTGCAAACGTCATCAGTCTAGTTTACACGATGATGCTGCGCGTGGTCCTTCATCAACAAAAAGAGCAGAACATTATTTCTGCAGGACAGGAAAACAGGTCCAGGACTAGTTTCAAACATTTTTTTAACATTGGAACGGTGATATTAGAGGTAAATTTGATTAACAAGAATGCAACATATACAACTTGACTGAATTCTAACAGTACCTATGGCCGTTGCTAGGGAAACCAAGGATAATGGCAGATGAGAACTGCCTCATTGACTCTTTGGCCTCAACAGCACATAGGTCCTTCTGAATTAGTGCTTCTTCCAGGATAACGTTTTATAGAATGCTCATTTCTCTGGGCTGTGCGTTTCCGCCTCTTCTCGGTTGTGTTGTTCTCCTTCTTGCTCTTCATCTGTCTGCGTCTGACTTGGTTCCTCTGCTTCCCTGCTCTGGGATGGTCTCAGGAGATATTCCAGCTCTTCTGCACTGATCGCGACTTTCTCTGGAATCAACCACCTCTTGAAGTGTTCAATAGCACTGGAAACACAAAACTATTTCAGACTCATATCTCACATCAGTAATTTACTCAATAAAAAAAATTTAATCAAATAAGTACTGCAGGATCCACATGATCCCTTTTATTTTACCTTTCATCCATGTCACCACCTTGGAAGAGCTCAGAGGTCTGGGCATCGTGGAGAAATCTATCCCAGCACTCCTTCTTAGCTTGAGACAAAGAACGCAACATTTCCCTGGACGTCACGTCACTAGACTGACCCTTTATTTTCTTCAGACGGTTTTCTGAAACAAGAGAGAGAAATTTTATTAAAACAGAGACTCTCGTGAATTCAGTGTCTGGAGTTGGTGCCTTTTATTCGTAATTGTGAGGAAGCAGGCTTTTGTTCGTAATGTGTGGAGCACATGACATCATATATTCTGTCACTCAACTATGGCTTATATTATAATCATCTACAAAAGAAAAAAGTTTGGAGTTCAGGTCAAAAGTGAAGGGTGCGTGTACCTAAACTGGCGATATAGATGTCAGAATCCTCCATTGGTTCCCATTTGCCAGAGGTGGAAGTGGTGTCTGCCTCACCACACCGTCCATTGACCTGCTCTCCGACTGGTGCTGCAGGCTGGAAGCTGTCTTTGAACTCCGTGTTCTTCTCCTCGGATGGTTCCTCTCGCACCTCCGGCAGACTGGAACAAATTTCCGACCACAGTTCCCCGCTGGATCGAACCTCCTGAACTGCGAAGTCGTCGACCATTCTGGTGCAGTAGCCAAAACACCTCAGTAAACTTTATTGAATCTTTTTTTTTCTTCTTTTAAATCCAGTTGTTGAAAGGAGACATGCTCGTCACCCACTTAGAAAGTGTAAAATGGAAACCGCAGATTTTTCACTGATGCTAACATACTTTTGGTCTGACTATTTATTTAAATTACTAACAATTCTTACATATTTCGTAAATTCGTTGTACAAAAAATGTTCATTGTGATGCAATATAATATTTTTCTTACCTGTGGGAATATATCAACTATTCTCTCTTCTGTTGCATTAATGACTAGCCCGTTAGCTTACTCTATCCATGAGCTAAAGGCTTCACAGCAACTTCCTTGTTTAGGAGCACAGTAATTGGACAAGTAAACTGTCGTCACAATTTTACGTAATATGATTGGATATGTTGTTCGTACGTTCATCGAGAACGCCTCTTATTGGTCAGAATCTACAGTTCGTTGAGGAAGGAGTCCGGAAGTTTTGATCCACTGTAGGAAAGAGCAGTGGTTGAACGTCAAGGTAAATAGACCAAATTATCTTCGTTTTGACATTTTGACATTTGAAGAACCACCATCGATATTGAAAATTATTTCTAAATTATCTGACTAGACACAAAATCGTCAACATCAATTCCATAATTTTTTTTTAAATTATTAACCTCTCTTTGAATGTCAGCAGCTCGTTGGCTATGTTAAAAGTTTGGTCAACTATTGCAAAATCAAGACAACAATAACTTGCAGGCTTTACTGTGTTGAACTAATGTGTCCTCAGTTTTGCTGATCATGTCACTACAGGGAGATAGGAGATGCATGCAGCTTTGCGGCTGGTGGTAGTGGCAGTCCCGATGGGTGTGCTGCTGTCCCGGGCTGTGGCGTGGATGTCCAGCGGCAGAACGCATGCAGAGCTCATCACCAGGCTGAAAGGTATACCGGTATAGTCGCTATAACCAATGTTAAGTAAAGAGTGTAGAATAAACTTACATTGTGATATCAGCCCTATTATAGATATCAGCACATGAAAACATAAACACATGGCTTCCCCCCCAATGGTTACTGACGTAAACACAATTTCGATACTGTCCTTTGTCCTCAGATCATGGAGTGATCCGAAGCGACCGAGTGTTTGATGCAATGCTGGCTACAGACAGAGGGCTTTACTCCACTGACCATCCTTATGCAGACTCTCCTCAGTCTATAGGTATTCATTTCAGACATTTACACATGCATCTATCAGTATGATGATGGGGCTTTTTATGTGGTGTCCTGAATAATATGTATTGTCACAGGCTACAGGGCAACCATCAGTGCACCACACATGGTGAGTAACTAACACCAGTCTGTTGTTTTTTTGAGGCAAGAGTAAATGTCTGCTACATGTTGCTATTTGTGCCTATGATTATTTTCCCATCATCCTCTTTGGACAGCACGCTCATGCTTTGGAGCTGTTGAGTGACAAATTAACTGAAGGGGCATCTGCTCTAGATGTGGGATCAGGAAGTGGATATCTCACTGCCTGTTTTGCAAGGATGGTAAGTTCTTCACTAATTATTTACCGGGCTAACTCGTGTCCATTCTAGTGTAAGTGCAACAGCTGCTTTTATCTCCTGTCTGTAGACAGGACCCAGCGGAAGGGTGGTTGGTATTGAACACATCAATCAACTGGTCGAAATGTCAATGAAAAATGTGCAAGCTGATGACCCAGAACTACTCACCGATGGTAGAATTAAGCTTGTTGGTATGTGTCGAATCTTTTAAATTTATATTTGATTCTGCAGAGCAGACTATGTACATCACTGCTTGTGTCTGTCTCTGCAGTGGGAGACGGACGGTTAGGATTCCCAGAGGGAGCGCCGTACGATGCCATTCATGTTGGTGCTGCCGCATCTGCTGTCCCTAAATCTGTAAGAACACTGCTATTTTGGCAGATATGAATTTTTATTTTATTAATTATTTTTATGTTTGTTATTATAATGGATACCTCTGATAATGTTTATTTTTAACAATTTGAATTTTCTACTTTTCTATTAAAGCTCTTAGAGCAGCTAAAGCCTGGGGGGCGTCTGATTCTCCCAGTGGGTCCTAATGGTGGCAGTCAGATGCTTGAGCAGTATGATCGACAGAATGATGGCACCTTTCTCAAGAAAGCTCTTATGGGAGTGATTTATGTTCCACTTACTGACAAGAGGCATCAGTGGCCTGGGTAATGTATGCACACAGACATACACACAACACTAAGAGAAAGACAATTTATCTGGTTATTTTAATCCATCATCCTTCTTAACTCATACCTAATAATATTTGTGATCTGTCTCTCCACAGAGATGAGCTCTGATCGCTGTGATTGATTGGTAGTTCCTGCAGGAGGTGGCCTTGGAGTCTCTAGATCACCATTGCACTTCTTGGGATAACAGTGTAGAGTCGTCACTTTGCAGCGAGCAGGGAGGAGTTTTGCCAAACTAAACTCAAACTCTTCCAACATCATTTAAACTGTTACTGACCAACTCTGGGCTGATTGCCTCGACTTTCAGACATCTTGGTGTCAGTTTTTCTTTTTTCTTCAATATTTTGAAATGTTCAATGAAGAGAAAATTGCAATCGCATTTGATGAGCCATCGATGGGTCATTGTGAATTTGAAATGCAATAATTGTAATTTTTGTATTTGTAAAAGGAATTGTAATTGTATTTTTTACAGTATGGCAGAAATACACACAAGACAATTTTAAAGTAAATTAACAAAAACTAATTCTGCGGTACTAACATTGGCACTGTGGCCAAAATGACTACATGAGCCAATTCTTGACAAATATTAATTCATGTTATTTGCTGTTACTTAGATGTGTACTGCAAGAGTTGTAGATTAAATTAAACTAATATGTTTAGAATGTTTCTTCGTTTTTCCAAATAACTGTCAACACACCAGGGGGGGGAGGATTACTACGGAATTGACGAGTAATCCATAAAATAAACAATCCCAATCTGTTTTATAGGTGTAGCCTCTCAAATATCCACTAGATGGCGGTAGTGAATTCATAACGACGTCCAGAGACCGCTGAGCAACTACCGCGTGACGTAATCATTATGCGTCCTTCAATGTTCTAAACCCAAAAGCAATGCACGTGAGTTCAAGAAGCTTGAAACAGTTACATTTGCACTCGTTGGATCACTGTTTCAGTTTACTTCACAACGTCAGATCAAATCCGAATCGCTCTTTTCTCTCGTCACTGTGTCAACAGAGAAACTTGACGATGGAGGAGCAGGCAGCGGACATAAACAGCCTGGTCACGGTGGATAAAGTGACAGCGACAGGGGCAAACGAAACGGGCAAACGCAAAAGCGACGAGCAAGAACAACCAGAGTCAAGAACGCGAGGAAAGAGACGACGAGGAGCCGGGGGGAAGAAGCTCCGACCGGGCGAGAGGTACATCCCCCCTCCGCAGAAACGGAATCCTGGCGTCAGCTTCAGTCAGGAGCACTTTAAGGAGACCTCCTACTACTTCGAAGGTGGTCTGCGCAAGGTGCATCCGTACTACTTCGAGTTTAAAACGTACTGTAAAGGACGGTGGATTGGAAAGACTCTTCTGGAGGTGTTTAAAAGTGAGTTCAGAGCGGAGTCCATCGACTACTACCAGAAGGCCGCTAAAGAGGGTCGAATCCGGCTGAACGACCAGCCTGTGGAGGACCTGTCTCTGGTGCTCAGGGTAAGTGTCTCCAGTATGGGCAATCCACTCTCTTAGCATCATAGAAATATGAAATATTTTAGATTTTAAAATGTTAAAAACTATAAATTTGGAACAATCAAATTTGAAATTTGCAACAGTTGTACTTAAAAGGTAAATTTGTATGCATTCCCAGGTATTGTTGTTTTTATGATTAGAAATGTTCAGAGCTTCCAAAACTCTCCACAGAATAACGACCACATGACAAACACAGTGCACCGCCATGAGCCCCCCGTAGTTGGGAGACCCCTGGAGGTTCTGGTGGACGATGGTGAGGTGCTTGTGGTTGATAAGCCTGCGTCTATACCAGTCCATCCCTGTGGCCGCTTTCGCCACAACACAGTGATTTTCATCCTGGGCAAAGAGCTGGGAATCTCTGAACTCCACACCGTCCACAGGCTGGACCGCCTTACTTCTGGAGTGCTGCTTTTTGCAAGGACACTTGAGACTTCAAAGAAGTTGGACCAGCTGGTGAGAGACAGACAGGTATGTTCCTGGTGGGGGTGCACACAGTAGAGGGTTTTGTTATGAATAAGTATTTGCAATTAAAACGTTTTTTAAAAATTCTGCTTTCTAACAGCTTGAAAAAGAGTACGTTTGCCGTGTAGAGGGCGAGTTCCCTGAGGAAGAGGTAATCTGCGAGCAGCCGATCCTTGTGGTTTCCTTCAAAATTGGGTTGTGCAGAGTTGATCCAAAGGGAAAGGAATGCAGGACTGTCTTTCAGAGGCTTAGTTTTAATGGAAAAACCAGTGTGGTCCGTTGTTTGCCTGTGACGGGGCGAACACACCAAATTAGGGTTCACCTCCAGTACCTGGGCTTCCCCATCCTCAATGATCCCATTTATGGGTCCTCAGCCTGGGGTCCTCATAGGGGTAAGGGAGGGCTGTTGGAAAAGAGTGACGAGGAACTCTTAAAGGCTCTGGTGGAGGAACATCGCTCCCAGGAAAATCTTCACTTGTTGGATATTCCAGATGAAGCATGTGAACAAGAGCCTGAGCAAAACAAGACTTCCATGAGAACGGATAACTCAGATGGTGCTGCTGAAGCTGACACAAGTGCAGAGCGTCAGCAGCCAAGTATCGATCCAGCAGCACCTACAGGTTTTAGTTCAAGCAGGGAGACTCTGACTGGATCAATGGGCAGCTGCACAGACATGAAAGCAAACATGTCAGAAAAGTCACCAGCAGAAACAAATAGGAGTCCAACTGAAGCGGCTGACCGGGGTCAGACGTCTCCTGGCAGCAGGGACCACCTGTGCAGTGAGTGTGGACTGGTGAGGCCAGATCCTACCGAGACGGAGCTCACTATGTACCTCCATGCGTTACGCTACAAAGGACCTGATTTTGAATATTCCACACGTTTACCTGGCTGGGCCAAAGAGGAGTGGCTGGAGACCGATTAAGCCTTCTAGGTCAGTCGCTCAACCCTGTTATTGATTCTCCAGTATTTTCTCCAATGCTGATATAATCATCTTGTTTGGGTTTAGCATTTGCTGTCTCCGCTAAAAAAGTTTTTGCCTGGAAGGGACAGCTCATTTCTTTTTTTTTTCTTTTTTTTTTAGCTCACCTGTGTTTAAGGGAAGATGAATGAATAATGAATGTTGTGTCCATAAATGCCATATGCATATATATTTTTAGTTAATGCTGAAAACCTGTCTGTAATTTATCTGTTGTCAGATTTTCAATTAAAACAAAAGACAGGCCTTTTCAGGAAAATACTTTTAATCCAGCCATGTGATAAACGGTCAGAGTAGATGCATAAACAGAGATGTGACCTTTTTTTAAAAGTGAAAAGCCTGTGAGTAGCTGTATTGGTCTCTAAGGCAGACTTGACTGCAGAGTGAAGGCTGACAGTTGTGTTTGTACAGTCATGATGTCAAATGCAAACACTTGGTGCAAAGTGAAGGCTCGATTAAAGCTGCACAAAGGCACATCTGCCACAGGTACGTTTGTCTGAACCATCACTACGTCAGTACCACTGGCACTGTGTTCCTTCACCCACAAGCAGAAAACTCCTTTTTTTTTTCAGATGTCTTGCTAAATTAAAAACATGGTGCATTCTGTTCCAACAAAAGAAGTCCAATTTGGGGGAGAGAAGTTGAGACTGAGGCTTACTTTGATGTAACAGTACTGCACTGCTGTACCCTCTTTTTCCAAAGGGACATCTGTTTAAAAAAAAAATGCTGCCTTGAGCTGCAACAATTATTTGACCAAAGTGTGTCATCAGTGTGTAACACATCTGCTCTAGAAAACGTCTTTTTAAAGGCAAAGGAATCCACTGACAGCCAGGGATCCTGCAGGTCTCTAACTACATACTATTTTCTGTGTCATTTGCACACCTTTTGATGCTCATTATAGAAAGTTAGCAACATATTTTGGCACTCACGACAATTTGTCTTCATCTCATCATGGAACACTTAATTCACACACACACACACACACAGTGACATGACAGTTGATATAGTACTAACTTTTTAAGCTCCTAAATCACAGTCAAACAGACTTACTTTACATATTCCCACATTGTGCAAATCCGACTGATGTTGATAATTATTTGCTACTTAAATGTACTTTTCTGCACATTTATTTCAGGATTTACAAATCCATGAATGTGTATGGCTCATTAACTCCGATTCCAGCATGATGGGAAGGTCAGCAGCTCCTCTGCACAGGCGATGAGACCTTCCAGACACGATGAAGGTCTGCGTTAATGGCACATTCAGGTTCCTCAAGTCTACTACTCGTGCAAAGCACTTTGAATTGTGTGTCTGAAGATACCTGGTTGGAAAAATTGATGCATTGTCGGCTGTGCCGGCCAGATAAGGCATTCAGGCTGTGGCCAACGTTGCTCAGCACGTGTCCTCCCGCTGTCCGCCTCTCTTTATCCAAACATCTGGAAGGTCTGGCTTACTGTTGGGTAAAATGACGACTTCTTGGCTGTGGCCGGGGCGGCCTTTACTGCCTGTCTCATAAACTGTTTCTTTCAGAGAGAGACGCAGCATTTCCCTCCTCCCGTTTAGGTGACCTGGTTTGGGATGCATCTCTCTCTCGTGCTGCTGCACGGTTGAGGGCCCTGGCTCAGTGTCACTCAAGCATGTTTCATTAGAGTCTTCCAGGCCTTCCCAGGAGCTCTGAGAGGGGAAGGAAATCTGGTTATTGGAGCAGAGACGGTCCCCTGTAATTTCCTCCTCTTTACAAAGCGATGGTTGGTCAGTGGTCTCCATTGTGTGGCTAATGATGGTTTCCTCCAAGCTGGAAGAGGAGGAGAAGGATGTGTTGCTCCAGTGCTTAACCCCGCCAGGCTGACCCAAGCATGCTCTGCACAGTGGCTTGTCATTAGCTGCGTCCTCTTGTTCCAGGCCAGCAGTCTTTTCTCTGTAGGGAGATGAAGTCTGGAGAGCTGGAGGGGGCTGACCGCACATCTCCTCAGAGTCCCCGTCCATGCTGTCCCTGCCTGCGTCTTTGCCGCAGTAGATGATCTCATCGGAGAGGACCGAGGGTCGGTTGGACAGCTTACTGGTGCAGGTGCTGTTTTCGAAGCTGTCGCTCAGCCTGTAGGCTAGCGGCTGCAGCTCGTACTGCTCTGGCTTACTGCCCCCGCCTCCGCCCAAGCCCGTCCGTTTCTGACTCTGAAGCCGATGGTTGGGGTACAGAAAGCCGCCCGCAGATCTGTCATAACTCCTCCTCGTTCTTGATTTGGCATAGGCCCCGTTAGCGGTTGAGCCTTGCGATGAAGCGGCCTCGGCAACAGAGCAAGAGGCCAGCGTGGCGTCAGAGCGGTCCGAACAACACGGCAGGCTGATCTTTCCACACTTTGTCTGGGGTCCACAAAAGCAGCAGAGGGACTGGAAAAAGAAAGTGGCAAACCCGCACGCTACACACTTCACCAAGAAGAGGAAAATGCCCAGTTTTCTGAAGAGTAAGGCTGTGGCAGGCAGCATGAGGATCCCCATGGAGAAAAACGCACCAGACACTGTTGCTACAGGACATCCCATCCTTTTAGTGGAGTGCGCCACCTTCCCGATCTTGTCTGAGTGAGGAGCCATGCTGTAGGATATGCAGTAGTTGGCAATGAAGTCGACAGACAGCCCTGCTGCCGATGACACGAACAGCGCCTCCGTGCCACTCAGCTGCCATTCAAGGAGGACAAAGAGGCTGACGGTGACGAAAACGCTGCCGCCTACGGCCGCCGTTCCGTATACGCTCAGTGGGATGTTCCATGTGGTTAGGAGGAGCAAAGCCAACGTGAGCGCTATGGAGAAGCCAGCCACCAGCAGAATTTCTGAGCTCAAGGACTGCTGGAGGTCAAAAAGCGTCAGATTGCTGATGAACCATCCCCTCCGCAGCCCTGCTGGCGCACCTGATATTTCTCTGTTAAACCAGGTGTGAATTTCTCTGTAGGAGAGGCTGGTTCTGCTGAAGTTGAAGCTGTAGAGGTATGTGGTTCTGAATGCCAACACGAGGGCAGCTACCCGGCCATCTGGCTGGAAGTACAGGCCTCTGGGGGCCAGATGGCCCTCGGCGTACCTCTCTGCCAGCATCATGCTGAGGCAGTCCTCAAAAACGGCGGGCGGGTAGGGGAACAGCATGTCATGGCAGCAGCGGCTGGGGGAGTGATGGGTCTCTGAGCACTCTCTGAGGGACAGCCACTTAATCAGCTGCTCCACGAGGCAGACGTTGTCTGTCAGGTCTCTGTCCTCAGCTGGTGGAGGGGCGTAAAAGCTTAGGTTCTGAACCCGGCCGCATAGATCCTTCAGCCAAACCTGCGCTTCTGGTCGGCTCATGCTGAAGTCTGCATCAAAAACCAAAGAGCCGTTGCTCCTGGGGTCAAACTGGTCTCCGTTATCCACTGGCTGGACGCCCCAAACAAGCATTAGAGTCACAGGTTTGTCCTCTCCGTTCCTCTGCCTCTCAAACATAAACATGTGACGATACTCTGCGTCATATCTTTCAAACGGATGACTGGAGCGGAAAAGCTGAGGGGCCCTGCCATCCAGGGTGGGGAGCTTCATGCCCGGGTCCACACAGGACATGTACGTGCCGCCAGCAGCGAGCACAGCAAAACAGCACACCCAGATGTAGCGGAATTTCACCACGCCGCAGGGCAGGATTTTCATGAACAACAAGTTGGACGTGTCGGCCACACCCCTTTTCATCTCTCTCAGCTTCTGCTCGACGACAAAGAGACATTTTTTGCGCGAGCTCGTGTCCCAGAACCCGCCCGTCGTTTTGGAGCAGCACGGTTTCCAGCCCTGCGATGCAGAGGATGCCTCCGCGTAACGCTCCCGCACCACGAAGGCACACGGCAGCCACACCAACATCGCGATCGAGCTGATAAATGAGGCGGTTCCGAGGAAAACAGAGAAACATCTGATGGCCGTGATGCTGCTGAGATAACCGGAGAAAAATGTCGCGCTGGACGTCAACCCTGACGCCAGGATCAAATAGCCCACTTCCTGCAAAGTCCTGTTTACCCTCTTCTCCAGGGAGGCTGGAGGATTCTGGGATAGCTGCAGATTCCAGAAGTCGGTGAAGATGAAAACCTGATTGGAGCAGCTCCCCAGCAGAACCACGGCCGCCAAGAGGCTGACCAAGGGAAAGAAGTTGAGATGGAACACCACTTTGTAGAAGAAATACGAGGTGAGGAGGGAGCCTGCGATGGCTACTGCAGACATGATTACAATGAAAGCAGAGTGGAGGTAAAGAACCATCATGAAGAGAAGAGCCACCACGGCCAGGATGGGGTAGATTGAGTCTCGTGCTAGGTAGTACTTGAATAGCGTCTGCTTGATTCCGAAGTCGATGCCAGTGATGGTGATGTTGTTGTAGGTCAGATCTTTGCTTTCAAGGCCGTTCATGTACATCTCCATGGTGTGTTCCCCCTTGCTGATGGGTAGGAACAGAAGGCTGTACTTCAGGGTGGGGATTTGGTATCCCACAGTTTGCGGGCTGAGGAAGTCCTTATCAACCAGGAAGTGCAGGATCTGGAACACTGCATGCGACTGTTTACAGTGGGAGGGGACAGAGGAACAGCCCCCCAGTCTGGGTCTGTCCACACACGCCTCTACGAGATGTCCTCTGTGATAGTACGGAGCACATTTACGGAGAATGTTCAAGGACTCAGAAACCTAACGAGAGAGCAGAAAAGTCAAGTCACTTCAAAATCTGACAGTCTAAATGTGTTATTCTTTGAAAATGTTCAACTCCAGACTGTTGTGTAAATGTAAGTCTGTCTACAGCGACAATTTATTCAGTGATTTGCTTGCCTGCTGCGATGTGAGGCTGAGGCAGCAGGAAGCGTTAGTGAGAACAGCCAAGTAGTTCCCCAGAGACCAGCTCGGGCAGCAGCCGCTGCTGGCCGCTACATCGGCCTCCGCCTTCACGGGCTGCTGGCACAGCTCCTGAAACTGAGGCTGCGAGCGAATCTGCATCAGACACAGCAAAACCTTCCTAAAGCACCTGCTTTTTGAAATAGCGTGGAAGAAGAACATTTAATTTTTTATCCAGCAAAGACAGATTTGACACAAGTTGGTGGCTGAAAAGACGGTGGTTTGGTCCAGAAGAGCAAAGGTGAGCTGAGTGGCCCACCTTGGATTGCTCCATCTCACACATGGCGTGGATGGCCTTCAGACTCCAAAGGCTGGCCGAGTTCTCCGATCGAAAGACCAACTGGGCCCAATGTTCTCCTGCATGGAGGAACAGACGGACTCATCATCCACAGATGGGATGACCCGCACTACAACAGCAGAGTTTCTAACAATCCAGGCTGCATGCTTCTTTCTGCGCTTCAGTGAACAGGTCCCAGGATGTGGCGCTCGTGCAGGTCACGGCTATAATCAGCAATCAACACGGTTTCCGCACCTGGAGAGTCACAGAGAAACGTGTCTGGAGATGAATCTGTAGCGAGCATCCTCTTTGGCCGACGCCCCGAGAGGCCTTGACCTGTGCTGCTGCTCCTGCTGCCGTCACCGGTGCTGCTGAGGGGGTAAGGCATGAAAAGAATACAGCTATGGCCGAGCAAGAGTGTGTTTTTGTTTGCTTTGTAACAATGTGCGTGTTTCAACCTTTGATTGAGATGCTGTGGTAGGTGAGAGAGGGTTTTCCCAGGACCTGTGTTCTCCTGAAGCAGAAACAATCTGGACTGGCGAACTCCAATGTACGTTCCCCGTGGCTCAAAGCCCTGAAGAAGAGCACACACACACACGCACACACACA
>BJFM01000793.1:30512-60679 GCA_016586285.1 Arothron firmamentum | reverse complement strand
GTGTGTGTTCACAATGGGGGATCAGTGGAGGGGGGAGGGGGTGCTGCAGCAGAAGGACTTGCACCACCTGCCACCCGCTGGGGTGTGGGCGGGGTTTGGGAATCCAGTGGGCGGAGACTTCCGCCACAACGGAAGGAGCCACTAAGTGTTGTCACGTGAGGATGTAGATCAGAGACACAAAACAGACCTGTTCCTAATCTACAGCCTAAATCTGCACCAGAATGAGATTAACAATAATCTGGATCCCTTCAGACAAAACAAGATGTGAACAAAAACACAAAGAATGTTTGACGTTCAGCCGGTTTGCTTTTATATTTCTGGCAAACAAAGGGCCTGAAATTCCAGATGATACCTATCAAACACAGCATGTGGTGGCCTGAAATATGAAACCATCACATCCAAACAACAGAAATTCCATGATGCATTTTCCACATTCTGGATTAGAAAACACGGGGCACTTGCAAAGAGGATAAAGGTCAACACTCCAGCTTGTATTTTGGTCTTTAAAATCCTTGTGATTTCGCCAAACAATCACAGCAGTGTGCAGACGTAACACTGCGACACAAAGAGCAGCTTGTTTCCTCCTGTAATCCCCTCTCAGGGTTAGGGTTTCACACCCTCGCAGAGCGTTTTTAGTCTGCTATTTTGTCCTGAGTGAATCAGAGTTCAGTGTTGCTTGAAACACTGGGAGGAGAGAAAATGATGTCCTGAAGCAGAACCGGATGCTTGGCTGCATCCTGCAGGTCCAGCACCACCAGCACCACCAGCACCACGCATGCAGGTGGAGCAACCTGTTCCTTTCATGTTCTGCCGCGTTCTTCCTCACCTTTGTGTCTTTTCTCGTCGTCTCTGTCTTGCAGTCTAGAAAAGTGGAACCTTTAGATGGAATGTAGGCCATGGACTCTCTCTTCTCTAGCTTTGTTATTTTTCCCTGCCAGCTATAAATAATTCAAAGAGGCTCCCCTAACTCACCCCCCCCCCACCCCACCCCCATTAGAATCCTACGGATATCCCCACTTTTTAATTTGCTCTCCATCGCTGTACTCCACCCCCACACACACACATACATACATGCCCATGAATCCCTGTTTCCATTCCTCCACCCCATCCCCCCCCCTGCCATTTATTTCTCTCTTTTCTCCGTCCCAGGGTCTTCCTTTCATTCTCTCGCTCCTGTCCTTGTTTTAAGGATTCCTCGGTCTCGGTGCAGTCTGCAGCCTGGAAGATAAGACAGACGGAGGGAGAAGGCTAATCAGGTTGAGCCTCAGCAGACACGGCTGGATCCTGCGTGTCTGCGGAGATGAAGAGCAGTCGGTGTGAGCGGTATCATGTCGCGTACAGAAGCCGCTAAATGTCGATTGGAGAGCTCCAGGACCTTTAAACCAACAGTTTTGTGTCAAGCGCTCTCGTCTCTTCCTGTTCCTCAACACTTCTCTCCTCTGTCCACAGAAATCTGCCTTCAAAATAAAGTTGTAGGCTGACAAAGGAGGTAAAGCTCCAGCAGCAGGAAAGTGGGGGGGTGAAAAATGTAAGGAAATACTGTACATCCATTGAGTGAGTGGAACTAGTTTGAAGGGTCTCATCCAAGCCTACAGGAGGAATGGAAAAGCTTGACTTTGACATCATTTCTGCAGATGAGAATGTTTAATTAGAAGCTGATGAGGACTGGATTTGACCTGCTCATGTTTCTGTCACGTTCCAGCCTGATGATAAGAAACACACAGGAAGATGTTTAAATGGCAGAAGATGCTTCTTTACATCCCTCCCCGTCCTCACATCACCTCCCTTTTCTCATATTCTTGCCTTCCTCTCATTTTCTCTCCATCTTCTCTCTCTACCCAAACGGAGGAGGAGGAGGAGGACCTATCCGAGAGCCCCACCCCCCCACCCCCACCCCGCTCTGACTCGTCTGCACTGTGTGACAGGGGAAAGGCTGGGCTGTCCCGGTGTTTATATCTAAACACACACACATGCGTGCGTGCGTGCGCGCTCACAAACACACGCTCCCTGCGCCAGATCCAGCCTGCGCTCTCAGCTCAAACCCTCTTAGAGCTGCTTTTTTTCTGGAGATCAGGGGCAGCTAACGACACACAGCTGTCTGTGCTGAAGACCGGAGGGGGAACAGAGGGAGGGAAGAAGAGGGAAAGACGAGCGGAGAGCAAAACAAATCCAGCAGCCGCCGCCGAACTTCTGTCTGTCCTGCGCGCCGGTGCATTCTTACGCGGGGAGTGTTTTCTGCTCCACTTCGGGACTTTTCTGTTCCCGGGAGAAGAAAGGAGGAAAAAAGAAGAGGGATTGGAGTTCACATGACATAATCGGAGTGAATGGGTTGCCATGGTGACTCACCCAGGGAGCCTGACCCGTGCGAAGTGAATGGAGGGAGCGCCTTGGACGTCAAGTGAACGCTGAAGTAGCGGAGGGGAGTCACCGGAGCAGGAGGCGAGGACAGCAGCGGAGAGGAGCGCCCGGGCTGAGATGGAGGACGGCTTTTCCAGCTACAGCAGCCTGTACGACACCTCGTCGCTGCTCCAGTTCTGCAACGGTAAAACCCGCTCCCCCTTCCGCCTCCCCACGCTGCTTCTGCAGAGCTGACAGGTCAGCTGAGAAAGTTAAGGAGAAGATGTTGTTTGCGTGTACAGTCAGGGCGTGGGTGCGAGCCCTGATGCGCTCAGGCGCTTTCAATGTTGATGGGGGGGGGGGGGGGGGGGGGGGGGGGGGGGGGTAAGTGTAAAGAAAGAAGGGAGGCCTGATTACAGCTGCATGTGATGCTGAGGGGTCGTGAAAATAGACGTCAGTTGTCTGATTGCGACAGAAAAGGAGCCCTTCTAGGCCCAGTCTCATGTAATTCATCTGCTGGCAGGCAGAGGGAGGAAGCAAATTTCAGGTTGCAATGGGTGGGAAAGAGAATGACTCAGGGAAAAAGAAAGAAAAAAAGAGTCTAGCAGCATGACATCAGTTCATTACCAGGACTGTGATGTTTCCGAAACTGTTCAGCAAAAGTTAACTGTGGCAGAGCTCACTGGAAGAATTCCTCCATCCAGTTTGTTCTGTTTTGATTGGGGGTGTTGGTTCGCTGCTCCTGCATCCTGTCAAACTACAGTTGGTGAGCCCCCGGGGATTAGCCCAGCACAAAAACCAGTATCTCTGATGGAGGCTGCTGCAGAGGGGTTGCACAGGTTTGCTTGGTATTGATGGAACCTCTTCTTCTTCTTCTTCTTCTTCTTCTTCTTCTTCTTCTTCTTCTTCTTCTTCTTCTTCTTCTTCTTCTTCTTCTTATTATTATTATTATTATTATTATTATTATTATTATTATTATTATTATTATTATGTATTGGCAAGAGGTTGTGAAGTAACGGCTCACATCACAGACTCTGAGCTGCTGCCCCCTCATGACACTTGAGATACACAGAGCAGGTAAAACTTTCACCAGGTACTTTTTCCAGGATTACCCCGTCACTTCCTGAAGTTTGTCCTCCTCCGTCACTGACGGTAGAATAATAACACACACAAGAATAATTAAAGCTAAAATTGAATCACATTACTCTAAAAAAGCAGGAACAGTGTTTCTGAAGACACTGCGTTCTGCACCTGCACCTCTGAGAACAAGCTAGGTTAGGTTGCTGGATTTAAGACTTCCTACATCTTTTGTTACATTTCCAAACCCTGTGATTTCAAATTTTCTTTTCAAACACGTGAAAACTCCAGCACGTTTCAGCGAAGCGTCCTGGGAGCTGCCCCGCGTCCACTGTTGACCTCAGAGTTTGTGTCCATGTGAGCAGCAGCAGATGCTGTGAGCTGATGTGACATCATATTTCCCTCGGATCGGCTCGGAGCGAAAGTGGGTGATGTCATCCGCTGGCGTCTTTGCCCCTCGCTCTGTCGGCCCGTGTGCTGCCGAGCATCCAACCAGACTAATGTCGGGAGACTAGGTCAGCTTAACCGCGCAAGTACGCACAGCCTGCGTGGTTGTGTCCTCCGGAGGCCGGGGCAGCTCAGGCAAGCTCAAAATTAGGCCCATTACACAGCCAGGCGCACAGGCACATGCAAAGACAAGCCTTTCAGCTGCTAAATCCATGAAGTCACATTTGGGACCAGCGGTTCTGGAGAAATGGCCAGTTTTGATTGAATTAGCTAGCGTTGCCTCCCCCCAATAATGGAGTCGCTGTTGTTTTCCCTGAATTATTTATTTCACAGTATTCGATTGTCCAAATTGTTGTGCATGTTAAGGCAACAGAAGAGGGATCACCACAACAGGGATCATCCTCTGTGTTTCAAGAACCCACTGTGGGTTTTAACCGTGCAGTCTCCAGTGCTTTAATACTGTATGTACCATCAAAAAGGACAATCCGAGGAGCAACATAAAGACAAAGCAGCGAGCCCAATGAGGACAGAGTCTCTGGGTAATGTCATGCAGAGCCGGCCTCTTTTGTTCCAGGGAGATCAGGTGATCTGCTGCGTCTCCACACATCTATTCTGCTGATGGAAATAAAATGTGACTGCCTCCGAGCCAGCTTCTCTAAAAGGTCTTGTGTGTGTTGAGTCTGTGAGGACGTTGTAGTTTCTCATCTGCCAAATCTGAGTATTTTATCATAAAACACACCAGCATAATTAGGATTTTCAAGCACCAGACAACCAGGATGTTGTGTAGAAGTGTACCACAAAGACACGGAATGTCCGGACGTGCAAAAGCCCTGCTCTGTAACGCAGACGATGGCTCCCGTATATTCACCGTTTCCTGCAGTCATTAGCGATACTGGACCTTTTGCCTTTTAAGCTAATGCTGTCTGCTCAGAATTGGATCACACATCCTTTTATCTCCATGCTGCACACTGGCCTCGTTCACCTGCAGGCTCGCTGGCACCGCTCAGTTGTGTACCACTGCAGACCAAGCTGGAGGGGGGAAGAAGAAGAAATAAAAGAGTGCAGACGAATGCGCAGACGTCAGGATAGAGATGGAGTTTCTTCTAGTCTGTGTCGTGGCCGTTCTGCTGCCCAGCAGAGGCGAGGCCGCCCCATCCGTCCTGGTCCTCCTCCTGGCTGTGCTTCTGTGGGTAACGGCGCCCAAACACTGATTAATGATGGCACGTGTAGAGGGATTAGAATGAAAGCCTCGCTCACATTACCAGGCACAGTAGCCAAGGAGGGATGGCAGAGAGGAGTGGGAGGAGCCTAATGTGTTTGTGTGCACGCAGGCCTGATGCAGTTCATCTTTGAGTGTTATCAATACAGGCACTTTAATCATTTACTCCCAAAGTCATTTCTGTTGTGTTCTAACTCAGCGTTCCAAACACCTTAGCTTGATTTTTTTCCACTCGCGTGAAGCTCGTCTCCTGCAACGTGCACCAGTGCACCAGGGCCTGAAGTGTTGACCAGTGCTGCTGGGTTATTTCAAAGTGCACACCGATTTTCCTGCCGCTTCGTCAGTAAGCGTGCTTCCCATTATTTATTCATCTCACTGCTGCCTCCTTAGGCATCATCGGTTCTCCTTCTCGTAGTCTCGTCTTCTCCTTCGTCCTTTTTGATCTTGCAGAAATCCCCCAAGAGGACCTCAAAGTGCTGAAATCCTCTTTTCCTCCGGACGCTCGGATAGTGAGCGTGGCGGTTTGGGCTGCTGTAGTCACGAGTCTGGCTGTGGACCCCACCTTCTTATCTGACTCAGCTTCTCTCCCCTTTGGTCTGATAAGGGTTTCACACTTTCTCCTTCAGGCTGTAGGAGGCAGCCATTGGCTCGGTCACCCGCTGAGGCAGTGTGTGTGTTTGTGAATCGGGCTGTTGTGCAGCAGCTAGAGTGTCCTGTCTGCAACCGCTGACCGCAAGAACTTGTTGGGAATCGCTGACGGAAGTTGGCTGTTGTGGTTTCTGGATAACGTGCTCAGGATAGCACCACCCACTGGCAGGAGCGTTGGCACTGCTTTCTAAACTGACCTCCTTTGTCGTCTTTACGGTGTGTCCAAAGCGCTTTCTTCCAGACGAAAAAGACAAATTCAGAGTCGATTTGATTGTGTGCTTCTTGGCCTGCCCTGCAGGAATCTGTAACAGGATTGTTGGAATATTTATGTCTTTGAGGCTGCATCTATCTGAGTTAGTCAAAGAAATGAAAACAAATGCTTTTTGAGCTGAGCAGATGATAAGATGATGCTAGCTTAAATGCTCATGCTTTTCCCATTATTATTGCATTATTCTATTGATTTCCCTTTGATGCCATGGGTGTTGGCACATACAGCTTGTGTGTTTTATAGTCTACTTCTCAAACAAGGTCAGAGTCAGTGTGCTGGCGGAAACAGCCTCTCGGTGAGCCAAGAGGCATTTGCTGCATGAACTCAGCACTTCCCCTCACTCGTCTCCTGCTCTTGTCTCCTCTCCGCTGACACAGTTTTCACAGTTTTATACAGCCTCATCCCCTGACCCACTAAAACAATCAGGCATATAAAGCAGGGGTGTGCGGCACGCTCCTGGGCTAAATATAAATACCGAGTCTGCGTGTGTTTATCTGATGCTTCTAACAGTCAAACACAGAAGAGAAACCCCAGTGTAGTAGTTTTCTGTCTGTCTGTCTGTCTCTCTCTCTCTCTCTCTCCCTCTCTCTCTCTGTCTCTCTCTCTCTCTGTCTCTCTCTCTCTGTCTCTGTCTCTCTCTCTCTCTCTCATACCTTCTAAAGGTCTGGAGCGAGGACATGTAGACTGCTCGAGTCCTTGGTCTGGATGTCAGGGATGCATAAACATGCAGAATCATGTGAGATTCTTCTGCTCTGCCCGGTAACATTAAACAAGATCAACCGAGCGTTCTCCCTGTGGGGGAGGGCAACGGGACATAAATCACACAAGTCAGCAGAATCCCGGAGAGACGCCATTATTTTTAGCCTGCAAAGTCGTATCTAATCAGAGGCACAGAGAGGAAACACTGGCTTATGATTCAGATTCAAGATTCCAATTAGCCCACAAATGATGTCTAGCATGGAAAATCAATTATGTTACCATTACACGTGCTGGTTTGATTATATTTACATTTTCACAGATGAGCTCTGTGCGCATTAGTTGCACCCCAACTTTTCACCTGGCCAGCTCTGATGAGGGTAGATGCTGTATAATTAACCTCTCTGTGGCTGAAGTGCACTCCCAGAGGCTGCCCCGCAGCCTAATTGGTCTCTTACATCTGTTCGTAATGAAAGAACCAGGAGGAAACGTGTGTGTGTGTGTGTGTGTGTGTGTGTGTGTGTGTGTGTGTGTGTGTGTTTGCATGTGTTCTGACTGACTGTAACAGATGGAAAGCGAAAAGAAAAGAACTCCCATCAGAAATTCCATAAAATATGCATCCCAAACACAGGTGCAGAGATGAGAGGAAGGAGGTTGGATCCGATTATTTGATTGAATTCAGTCATGTGTCAAAGGAGAAGCCTGAGATTTAAGAAATGCTCATTTCTTTGTTTGTTTCACTGGCGACTTGACTGCATCAAAAGCTTGATGTTCGCATGTTAGAGCCAATGAATTCTAGAGGCAGCTGGCTGTTGGCTGTTACAGGTAGTAAAAGTAACTCACCTGCACATTTGAGTGACTCAGTTGTGATGAAGTGGCTCTGTGGAGCTCACAATCCACATGGATGGCTCCCACTTGATTTCTGGATAAAGTGTTGCCAATTATACGATAAATATCATATTTTTAGGACCATTTTGGGGCCTAAAACCCTTTTTAGACCACTAACGCATTACTTTGGCTGGTGACGGTCTCTAGAACCACAGACTGCGTGTGTGCACATCACAGAAGTCTGGTATCCCCTAACAACTGGAGGGAGTCCACACAAGCACACACAAACACACACGTATCAGAGGCGGCGGCCCGCCCTCTGTCCCTGCGCTTGTTTGTTACTGGGAGACAAAGCAGGGTTTTATGTGAGAAAGAGGCTGATGCCAGAGCCTGGAGAGCTGAGTGCGCCTCAGCGCCTCCGAAGGGCAGTTTATATGCTTAAACTACTGAAGGATGTTAAAAAGTATCCTTTGTTTTCTGCTGTCTGACTCCGCCACGCTGACACAAACACAATCAAAGAGGTGCATGGATGTGGAAGCTTTCAGGACGGCTGCTGATGTCTGCTGCTGCGCTCCACAACCAATGAATACATCTTCTAGGGTTCATGAACGGCCTTGACCTTTTCTGCATTCAGACAGAAGGAGGGATTAAAGCGGGCACTGTTTAATCTCTTTTTTATTAAAGCCTCATGCATATGCAATTCAATTCCAGTAATAAAAGTGTACAGATAACTAGCACTTTGGTGCTTGAAAGGGCCTTTTCTCTGGAACGTCCCTAAATGCTCATCAGCCTGCAGAGACACAGAATCAACCAGTATGAAGCGTGTTCTCACTCTTACTCTCTCAGTTTTACTAGAGACAAAGTGCAAACAAGATAGAGAGAGCGAACAGTGAGAGGTGAGACGCAAACCATCCCTGCTGCTAGGAGAGCAGAGTCCCTGAGCGCAGAGATCACTAAGATCAGCTGCCCACATCCAGAAGAATCCTCCACGAAACTCCAAACATTTCCAGAAAAAGAGAGAGAGAGGGAAAGAGAGAGAGAGAGGGGGGGAATTTACTTTAGAGCAGGGCCAAGGGATTTTATTGAATGTAAAATACAATATGTGCTAAGCTGCCTCAGTGATCCGGTTCTTCTCTTGTGGGATAATCGTTTTGTCTCTTATATAATCTTAACACTTCTTTAACTTTATTTATATCATCCTAGACTGACCACCAGAGCAAGCACAACTCTCAGAATTTTTTATATTTTTTTTTTTACCAGGGATTCTGAGAACCCAAATCCTCCAACACACCCGTGTACCTTTTTGTTCAACGTCCAGATTTCCACCAACAGGATGCTCGAGATAGCAGGATTGATTCAGTGGATGGATGAGATGAGGTGACGGTGGGCTGCAAGGCAATTTGTGGAAGGATGAAGTCCTGATCCCCTCTGAATCAATGGTTTGGAGCCAAGCTGGTCCAAGCATCTCAAAATTGTGACAGCACTGGTTTTTCTGCAGTGGCATTCAGTAGATTTGCAGCAAGGCAGCAATCCTTTTAGAGCTGATTTAGAGTGTATAAAACCCCTCACAGGTATTCTGATCTGTTCTGAAATGCTACATAACAGATCCAGAGCGTATTGTAGAGAAAGCTTGAAATTGAAGAATGTTAGCTCGTTGCAAACATGGACACAGTCATTTTACAATTTCTAATGTTGTTTTAGGAGCTCAGGTCTTGATTGCGTAGCTGAGGTGGCTGGAATAGCGTGTTCCATGTAAAAGCTGCTAATGGAATACTGTAGATACGAGGTCAGCAGATACCAGGTGATGTTTGTCTTTCACCTCAGCTAGTTTAACTGAGAAATGCTGCTGATGTTACCTCACATGATCACATCTGTGGTCTAATACTGATCTATATTTAGTGTAATTCAAAGCTGTAGTGTGCAGGTTGGTGTGTGTGATGTGAGCAGGAGTGTATTGGGGGAGGGATCATCCCATTTGACCTGAGACTGACCTGACGGGAGGGAGGGAGTGTGAGGCGCGCTCAGAGAAGACAGGCGCTCTCTTCAGGGTCTGCGCTTTCTTCTTTCTCCGTCTGCCCGTCTTTATGTGATTGCTCTCCCAGCTTTGTCTGACACCTCTTTAATCTCCACTGGTGAACCTGAGGGCTTCGTCTCCTCGGATTCACCTCTGTCCAATTATAGCCCCCAACGCTGCCATCCAGCTGAAGCCGCCAAAGTCGTTTGTAAACCAAACGTCTGCCGTCTTTATCCGCTCGGTCGATTAGCTAATACACCAACGCCAAGTCATCTACCGTCTGCCTGGGGGTCAGACGTGGGATTAATGGCACTTTAAGCAACTTCGCCGCTCACTGGCTCTGGTCGTTGTTCATTCCGCTGACATGCAGCAGCCGGGCGGCTTCAGTCAGAACTCACGCTTCCAAATGCTGCAATCTCTTCATCAGCTGGGTGTGGAATAACATTAAAGTCCAGCTGCACAAGTCACACTATTGAAGGTTTAGCTGCGTTTACGTTTACCGTCATCTGACGTCTTTCATTATTTCTTCACCGCTCGTATCTAAACCTTCTTCCTTTCGGTCTAAATCACTACCCTGTTCACATAAATGAAACGTCACTTTGTTGTGATCGGATCCAGACTTCCGTTAGGTTGAATGTTTAATAAGTGTGACTCATTGGTCTTTGGCCCCATCCGTGCCCGGCCGTGTGTGTCGGTGACTGTCTGCTGTGGCGCATCGGTGCCCAGAAACAGGAATGGCTGTCAGAACGCCGGGACCAGCCTGTTTCCTGCTGCCATCTGTTGAATTTTATCCAAATATTGTTTGTCGCTGATCAAGAGCTTCGACTATGGAGCTACGGCTGAACAGGTCCGGCCGCTCCATCGGGTGGAGTTAGCCGTGTTTTTGGCTCCTCTGCAAACAGCGAAGAGCAAAACAGACATCACTGGCTGGCTGGTGGAGAGCCAGCAGGCTTCAGGACATTTCCTGAGGGGAAAGTTCCCTCACATCATACACACGGGGTGTGTATTTATAGGATCAGGTTCCTTTTTGATTGTGTGTTTAGAAGAGCAATATTGTTCTAAAAGACATTTGACGGATGAGGCCCAGCATTGATCATCAAGTGAGCACTCATGAATATTTTCGGCTTGGTGCTTCGGCGTATTGATCTCCTCAGCTGAAGGAAGAGCAGAAGGGGTTAAAGGGGTCCAGGCATATGTGTGTGTGTGTGTGTGTGCAAGCACCATGGTTTTATTGATGCCGCTTAGGTCGGCAGGCAGCTCTAGAATAAGGCTGAGGTCGAAGGAAGGGTGGGTGTGTGGGAGATTTTAAGTGGGATAAATGGCCTGCAGAGAGAGGCTGCTTTCTGTTTGTCCCTCATTGACTCAGCTGAGCTGATGGACAGACACTTGAGGCCGGCGGCTGGTCTGGAAGGAGGGAACAGGGAGCAGCAGAGACAGGACTGAGCCCGCCTCCCTGTTGTCCCGAGAATGAAGGAGAGCCAGGAAAAGGTGGCGAGAGAGACCAAGGTGAAGAGTCCAGCTGTCCGTTTGCGTGTGCATGTGTGGATGGATGAACGCCGACATCTCTGTGCTTTGGACAGAGGGGCAGACCCCGTGTGTCAACGCCTCAAGAGCCAGGGTGTCACACTTTCAACACGCTTGCTTCTATAGTAAAGCAAACACCCAGCTTTCCTGATCACCACCGCGGACGATCGTGAGCACGTTAGTGGGTGTTAACCTGCTCTGGAGGTCTTTACGCTGACGTGCAGGCTGACAGACGGGACGGCCCAGAGTCAGAGGATCACACAGCCACAGTCGCATCTCAGACGGAGGCACGCCACGCTTCATAGTCAAGTCCTCCCTCTGTGGAAACACACAGTTATTAAGTTATTGTTACGTATCTGCAGGATGAAGAGTTTTTCTCGTGCACTGGAACACTCTCGACTTTGAATCTAAAAAACAATAATGGTGCCAGCAGTGATCGGCAGGGTTCCTGCAGAGCGAAACAGAGCGTTTAGATGGCACCTGCCACAGTGAGTGTGAGTGTGTGTGTGTGTGTGTGTGCGTGTGCGTGCGCGCACGTGTTCAGCTGTATGTGAATTGTAATTAGATGTTTCAGCCTTCCAGAAGCGTTTTCCGTTACAAGCATTAGCGTCCCGTCTGCTAATGCACCACTCTGCCTTCCTGTCTGGTGGAGGGTCCCCCCAACCGGAACAATTCATAATCACTAATGGAACTTGTCCGCTTCTAAACACAGCCATTAAAATTCCTCCCTGGCATTTTTTGACGTTTGAATTAATTTGGCTTTATTTGACCAGGCATATTTCTGAAATTACACATCAAAACTGAATAACTGCATTTAAATAGACTCACATAAAGAATATAGTTATGACGCTAATCTGACATGGATCTGAATATGTTATTGTATTCAATCTAATTTTACTTAAAAATCAACAGCTAATGTCTAATATATATACATTTACTGATGCAATAAGACCCACCTGTTTATTTATTTTTTTTGCATAATTTAAAAGAAGCAGGCCTGGCTAATCAGCAGATGTCTGCCCTGTGATGCATAATGCATCACGCTGTTATTGCCAGTCTTCAGGGAGAACACAACAGCGATTTACATTAATATTTTATCAGTCATCGTGGGCGACATGTGTGTGTGTGTGTGTGTGTGTGTATATGTTTGTTGTCACTAATGAAGGGGACCCAGGGGGTGGAACCTGGGGTACACCAGTGTGTCAGATGTTTGTTTAAATTCAGTAAACATAGACAGTAACGACCGCAGCGTTGGGAGTTTCATTAAAAACGCAAGCGGCACTTAACCATAGTCTGAAAGTGTAAATGTCAGTTCATAGTTTTAGTGTTTGTAAAACAGTTTAATTTGGTCTTAATTTAATTAAAGGTTAATAGTACCTGTAAATAACCGTTGCAGGTTGTGTTTTCTGATGAGGTTTGGTAACTTTTCTGGAGTATCTTTACGTTAAACTGAGGTAAACAAGGGCCAGATTAGGGTTAGGGTGCTGGTGCTGGTGCTGGTGCTGGTGCTGGTGGTGGTGTGCTGGTGCTGGTGGTGGTGCTGGTGCTGGTGCTGGTGCTGGTGCTGGTGGTGCGTTTCATAATGCAGCTGTCACTGTTTCCTCAGATGACAGCGCTTCTGCCGCCAGCAGTATGGAGGTGACCGACCGGATCGCCTCCCTGGAGCAGAGGGTCCAGATGCAGGAGGACGAGATCCAGCTGCTGAAGTCTGCTCTGGCTGACGTCGTGCGCCGACTCAACGTGTCTGAGGAGCAGCAGGCCATGGGCTCACGCAGAGGGCCCACCAAAGGTAGAATACACACCAAATCATGGCATTTAATGTCTTTATTTTAGTTTATTCTGGGGCATCAAACAGCAGAAAAAGTGTGGTTTTCCTCTTTGCTTGCTCTCTTTTCCTGGTTTCCCTCTCCTGACAATCTCTCCCTTTCCTCTTCCTCTCCCCTTCTGTCCTCTTTCTCCCGGCCCGTGTTGCTACTGTAAATATGTTGCACGTCCTGAGAAATAGACCCCGCTATGGTGAGAAAGTCTCCTTCAGCAGACAGCAGTGTTGGGGAGTCAGGTGGGCTGAATGTGAAGTCTGTCCCCGCTGAACGGACCTGGCCTCACCTGCCGCTCACGCCTGCTGGTGGTCCTACCCAGCCTACGGTGCAGTACTGAAGCAGGAACGCAGCATTGGTACTGCACCGCCTGAGCTCAACGTGCTGCGAGCGCGACGAGACAAACAGAAACGACAACCTCTGCCCCCTCACACAGCTGAATCCACCATGTTCCGCTGTTTTTGGGGAGCGCACGCGGCTTCCTGTGCAGTTAAACAATGCCGCATGTGTTTGCCGCGCCTCAGATACTGACCCCCCCGCCCCCACCAACCCACACAGAAGGGGGGAAAAGGGCATGTGAAGTTACAGATGTTGGTGTCCTCCAGTGGACGATGGGATGATGAACTGGAAACAGACTCTAATTTTGAGCCTGCGCCAGCGTCAGTCCTTCCACAGATGAGGCCTCCGTTTGATCCGGGTGCTGGAGGGTGACTCAGACTCAGGGCTGCGTTCCATCATTGTTCTCTGCTCTTAGCTGGAAAGAGTCAGCGGTCTGCAACCACACACGGATTTTATAAAATCACACAAAAAAACATGCATCTTCTTAAGATTCATACACATCCTCCAGAGATAATAAATCACACCTCTTTTTTTCCCTTCTGTTTTTGTGTTTTGCTTCATCTTTTTAATTTGTCTAGTATGTTTGGCCTGCTTTTCCATGTTTCTGATCGTAAGCCTTTGCTTGAACATGGCCTCTGCGGTTCTCTTTTTCCTACCAGCCCGGCCAATGATCGCCACGCTGCCCCTGCGCTCCACAGTCAACAACGGCACCGTCCTGCCAAAGAAATCCAGCGGCACTCTGCCTTCCCCATCTGGACCTGGATCCAGGAAGGACACCAGCACCCCGGCCAGCAAGAGGTGAAAGCCGACGTCTCTGACATCAGATTCTCTGTTCCCAAAGTGCTAAATAGCAGGTCCTGTGCTATCATTTCAGTCAGAGCTTTTCTTCTTCTGTGTATTTTTGCATTGCTTAGACACCCTTCCAGAAGTTTGGGGAAATTAACCAGCTCGCAGGGTGCTCCATTACCCTTTCTGTGGCCTCCTAATATTCACATTTGACTTTTTGTTCCACTGTTTTGCATCTGGCTCTAAAGTGCAAATTGGTCACATTCCCATTAGCAAACTCACAGCAGTGCTCTCCGTGGTCCCCCAGGCCCAATTATTCTGATTCTTCATGGGATATCACAGCAAACAACACGCCCCCCCCTTTCATTTTAGCTCTATTCTGCTCTTTAGTGAACAAACACGCAGGCTCTCCAGAAGAGATAACAGCCACCGGCCAGTTTGAGGGTTTGAATGGACTTCTCTCCCATAGGGTGGATTAGGTGACCGGGCCCGCTGGCCAATGGACTGCTGATGGAGCCTTTTCATTGTTGTGAATAGGCGGGCGTCTGCACCACTGAAATGCAGATTTCCACCGTTCTGTTGTCACGGTGCACCTTTAATCACCACAAAAGAACATTTGCTTCATTTCTCATTTATTTGAGTGCAAATTCTTTGGAAATGAGCTCATGACAAAGCTGCTCATGAGCCTCACGGTGGTTTTATGACCCGTTTCGTCTTTTGTGCTCTCATGACAGCACCGTGAGGAGAGCCAACTCAAATGAGCACGTGGGGAGTCTCACTCGGAAAGATTCGGGGGAATCCAAGGGCAACCGAACTCGTGCTGGATCCACTGGCAGCAACTCCAGCGGCAAAAGGAGCGACAGGTAAACATCCCGTTTGAGCCAGTGCTCCCATGCTTACTGGCAGCTTGTTTTGTGTTCCTGTTCTGGATTTATCCAGCGGGGAACATGTCACACTGTAAAATCATTGGTCCCCCTGGAGGTAGGATGCTGAATGACAGCTGTCTGTTTACTTCCATTTACTTTGCAGCAAACAGAGGGAGCCAGTGTTCAACGCAGGTAAGATTTGTTTGATAGTTTCCTGTAACCATAAACCCAGAGAGAACGTCATTCTCTGTGGCTCAGCGGCCTCATAGTTCAGTTCATTTAACGTTCCTCCCATTGACTCTGTGTCCCACGACCAGTTCACCCACTAGTAACCAGTTCCTCCACCCATTTTTCATCAATTGTTTGTTCTGTTTTGTCTTTTTTGTTTTGATTGATTTCAACTTAATCAGTTTATCTGTCATATTTTCACATCAGGAATATTCAAAATAAACTAGATTTTTCAGGAAACCTAACTCCTTTTTAATTTTCTAATATGAATTTGCTGAAATCAGTAGTTCTGATAGCAGTCTGTGAAGATTGCAGCCATGTCTAGATGATGTTAACTTGCAACACACCTTATTTTTCCCAAGAAGTTAACTCATTTAATATTCATAAGTCATCATTTCTAATAGAGCGATGGTAAAAACATAAAAGGGCTCCTGGATGAGACTCCCGGTTCCTCTGAGGAACGCACACAGAACAATGGGGCTGAAAATGGAATGAGTATTGATCATAATTCTCTTCTCCAGCAGGCTATTGATTGTGGCATCATTTAAACTGCTGGGTTTTATTGGCTGCACACACCTGGCTCCAGGTTACTTTTAACGTCCGAGTTCAGAAAATGTTTGTTTCATCAGATTAAAAGTTAGGAAAAAGAATACATCAGTCAAAAGTAGAGAGCGGATGGCGAGACGCCATGGTCAGGACAGGAGACGAGTCCTGAGTCATTAAGGACAGAAGCTGCTGCTCGTTAGAGACAGGAAACAGGAAGTGCACTCATATTAGGACAGACCAGGAAGTGAGGAAGCCTTGCCGTCCCTCACCTGGTGCTTGTGTCTCTCTCTGTGACCTTTACAAGGGACGCGACGTGTGACCCACTGCAAAGGTAGGCCACACCCCCAGCTCTGCTCCCATGCCCCCCCCCCAAAGCCCCCAGGCTCCACAGCTCTTTGATCTCAGCACGCGGAAAAACGATCAAAGCGTGACCGCTGGCTTCAATTATTCATGTTTTATCCAGAGTCAAACCACCTGCAGGACGTTTGGGGAGTCTCCTCAGTGTGGCGATCGAGGAGCTGTCCAGACAGGGGCAGCAGTGCGTGTGTGTGTGTGTGTGTGTGTGTGTGTGAGAGAGAGAGAGAGAGAAGCGGCCTCACCTTCACCACTGGCTAACACACATATCTTACTTCCAGTACAGCATTTTGCTTTTCCACACCTTTTTAAAGGGCTGATGAAGAAACTTGTTCACGCAAAGTTTGTGTGTGTGTTTGCTCAAAACAGCGCTTTTAGTTTCTGTCACCATAGCAACGGCACAGATTTCTCACCCTCTAGAAATCACAACACTGAAATCCTCTTTACTTCCTTCCTGCAGTTGGGCCGAATTTACTGCTGATTTTGATTGATAATTAATGAAAACTGGGCGCTGCCGAGTGCAAACGTTGGTTTTTTTTTCCGTGAATGTAGTCCTGCGTGCCAGCGTATAAGAGTACATGTGTCAGCGTTGTACCGGACCACATTATCCACACACCAGTCTACAACAGCTGCAGCAGGAGTTTAGATGTCGTGTTTCGAGCTTGTGTCAGCTTTGGTCTCCTGGTGTGTGTGGCATACTCTGCTTTAGAGTGTGTGGATTAAAGGAAGAGGATTTTGGTTGATAGAGGGTTGATTAATATTATTATTCAAACATAGTTTCCCCCATTTTTTCCGTATGTGATTGTCGTAGCTGCTGCCAGTATCTGATATTTTTTACTCAATATGGCAAACAGAAACAAACATGACTTTTGTCTGTTTATATTTCTTTCTCCTCACACCTGCTTCTTCCTGACTGGCCCTGATAACCCCCCCACCGCCCCCCCCTGCCGTCCCCCTCCACCTATGCTGTAGTCACGGTGCAGATTTACCTGAGCCGCTCTGCCAAGCGGACAGAGAGCGGCGGCGGCCCCGTGGCCCTGGCTGTGACGGCCCGTGCAGCCGCAGGCCGTCGTCAGACCGCAGACAGCAGCAAAGCCGGGTCGCCCAGAAAGAGCGGCGGCGCCCCAAAGACCCCCAGTTTTAACCTGCACCTGAGGAAGTCAGGGAGTTTGTTATCGTACTCGTCGCTCGATACGCCCTCTTACCGCAGCCCCGTCAAGTCTCCCAGCCAGTACTTCCAGATCTGCTACTAGCTGAAGCTTGGTCGTGTCCTTCAGCCACAGCTTGTGTGTGGGTTGTTTAATATCATATTATTGAGGTCCAGACAGATTTGGGATAAATCATATTAGGGGGATATTTCATAAAAGTATTGTAGGCATTCACGGTTCTTTGAGTTTGTTTGGGTTTTTTCTTTCATTTTTCCATAACTTGTCTGTTATCCTGCTTGTCTCTGCGTTTGTTGTCGGTTAACCTCTGCCAGCACGAGCTGAATATCTACCTGCAAGTGTTTGTGGTCCATTTTGCTCCCCTGTTTAATTTTTTGTTTTTTTTATGGCTAATAAAGTCTGATCAAACATTGATTTGTCTGTGTGTGCCTGTTCTGTGAAACGCTGTCTTTAATGAGTCCGTTTTGTGCCAAAAACACATCAGTCCTGTCACTTCTGTCCTGTCACGCGTTCAGCAGCCTTTGTCATGCATCATAATAGCAACAGCCACCCTCCTGTCTGTGCTTTTACGACACTCTGTGGCGTTAATCCACAAACATTTGACTGTGGTCACATGTTCTTGTCAGATCGGTGTTATCTTACTGATGCTTTCTCTTGCAGAGGAAGGTTATGTGAAAATGTACTTGAAGGGTCGTCCCATCACCATGTTCATACCCAGGGATCAAGTGGACGGCTACTGCCTGGAGGCCAGAGCTGAGCCGCCCAGCAACAAGCTCAAACTGGACTGGGTGTATCCTTTCACTGCTCATTTCCCCTTTCCTTTGCAGAGAATTAGTAGAAATAATCATTTCCAAAAGTAATCCAGCCGGGAGGGAGAAATCCAGCTTTGGCTTTAATGCAGTTACTGAAGAAAGCTGGTGATTAAGCCCTTTTCTTCTCGACCTTGACGCGCTCAGATGTTGTCGGACGCAGGATCGTCGTGCAATAACCTGGAGCTGTCCTGCTGAGACTCAGCCAGTCAGCAGCTGCTTTATTTGGCTCATTTTGGGCTTGTTTTTTTTATCTTTCATCAGTCGGTGGAAGAATGTAGGGTGTTGTTCAGAGTCGCAGAGAGCCGAAGGGGTAAATATAAATACTGAGATAAAGCTGAGATTAACTCTGAGGATACAGAGGCTGGTGCACGCAGGGCTGAGTTTTTGCAGAAATAGTGCGTTTCTACACGCCTTTAACTGTCCAAGGCCTCTGCCGATGTTTTCAGAAGCTCTGCTGTTGCTCCTTGACCCTGGTGAAATTCCAGTTACGGCTACCGTGGTCGCGACTGTCGCTCCAACCTGTACTTGCTGCCCACCGGGGAGACGGTGTACTTCATCGCCTCGGTGGTTGTCCTCTTTAATGTGGACGAGCAGCTGCAGAGACACTACACAGGACACACAGATGACATCAAATGGTGAGATACACCCCCCCCCACACACACCCACACACACACACACACACACCCACGCATACACTCACAGTCGCACACATGCGCTCTAACCCGGCGGGCACTGCTTCCACATGTCACATCTGCCCCTACATCTCAGTTTGCTTCCTTGTGGCGAGCGATCAGCAAGGAAGAGCACAGAAAGGACAGCGTCACAGAACGGAGTGAATTTCCCATCTCTGGGATGAATAAAGTATCTGTATTCTATTCTGTTCTGAAGTGGCGTGATAGGATGTTGCAGTGACGTGCACTCGTGTTAAATTGGTGTGTTGAAGATTCATTTGAGGCTGTGATAAAGCGTTTCGAGCCCTCCCTCACCCTCACTGGCGTTTCATCCACGGGGCGCCAGTGAGTGTCGCTCTCACAGAACCCTTCATCTACTGAGCGCCTCCCTCATCTTTATTCACACACTCCTTTTGATGTGTAAAGGCTTTTAACCGATTTAATATGCATTTACTATCTTCCTCTTTCCCAGCCTCGCTGTCCACCCTGATAAAATCACCATAGCAACCGGACAGGTGGCAGGCACGACTCCAGAAGGGAAAGTATGAACAACACTGACATTTTATGACTTTTTTCTTTGTTTATGATCTGTTACTGTAGTTTCTGATTGTGGCTTTACCACACACCTGGGATTTACAGCTTTGTGTCTGTTTTTTTTGTTTTTTTTTTACAGCAGCTGGCTCCTCATGTCCGTGTGTGGGACTCCGTCAGTCTCAACACGCTCCACGTTCTGGGCTCAGGCTTCTTTGACCGATCCCTGGTCTGCCTGGCTTTTTCCAAGTCGGTAAGAAAAGGACCCAGAAACACCCAAAAAAGCGACTTCCTGTCTGAACATGTGTGAACATGGCTGTCTTTTACTTCCAGAATGGAGGAAACACGCTCTGTGCCGTCGATGACTCCAACGACCACGTCCTTTCTGTCTGGGACTGGCAGAGAGAGGACAGACTGGCTGAAGTTAAAGTGTGTTAAAAACAGAAATATTATGCATTTGATAGAAAACTGCAGGTGCACATGTAGCAACGGCATCACCCCCCTCCTTCCTTTGCCTTCAGTGCTCCAACGAGTCGGTGTTTGGCGTAGACTTTCACCCGACAGACTGCAGCGTCATAGTCACCTGCGGCAAATCTCATCTGTATTTCTGGAGCCTGGAGAAGAGCGTGCTGGTCAAGAAGCAGGGGCTGTTTGAGGTAAGCCCCCCCCNCCCCCCCCCCCCCCCCCCCCCCCAGACTGCTTCTAGAATGTTAGATCAATACCATAACGCATAACAGGATAAATGCTGATTCGCAGGCCCTAATTGGATCACGGCGGGCTGCGCGGGGGCTGCGAGCGCATGTTATGCTGCAACACTCTGTGCAGATCACACTCAGTTGAGCACGTTTCTTGTGTTCCCTGCAGAAACAGGAGAAGCCCAAGTTTGTGTTGTGCGTGACATTTGCGGAAAACGGAAACACCATCACTGGAGACTCAAGTGGGAACATTCTGGTGTGGGGAAAAGGCATGTTAATGAATTCATAACTTTAGGTTTATGGTGCAAAGAGAGGAGCTAGATCAAAGGCAACATTTACAATAATGCAATATAAGTTAAATCTACACTTTCTACCTTTTTCCGATCTGTCTGTATCTGTCACCCTGCCTGTTAATCTGCCCTCTTCAAGCGGTCGACCTTTCTGTCTGACCAACTGAACCTCCTCATCCATCTCATCCCATCTCTGTCACGCAGGCACTAATCGCATCAGCCATGTCATCCAGGGAGCTCACGAGGGCAGCATCTTTGCTCTGTGCATGCTGAGGAATGGCACGCTGCTGTCTGGGGGAAAAGACCGCAGACTCGTCTCCTGGGACAGCAGCTACCAGCAGATACAGGCAGTGGAGGTGGGAAAGATTCAGCAGGAGCCACAGCATTGTTTGCAGCGAAATAAGAAAAAAATGAAGTGTGAAAATGGCGCGAGCGTGTGGAAAAACATCTGGAAATTTTATTTCGAAAAGTGTGTAGAAACAATAATATGACTTTATGCAGTAATGTGGACATCTCTGTGCTGATAAAATGGACTAAAAGTTGCATACTCAGCTCTTCCCTTTGAAGTAGGCTCTTGAGTTGCATTCCAGCCTGAGGATCCCACTCAGCATTCTGAATATTGCTCCATATCATAAATATTATAGTGGAGGAGATGAGCTTTGGCTCTAATACATCGTTTATGTCTTATTTGCCCTAAACAGAAGTCATTATGCACTAAAAGAATGTTGGATTGCATGTGAATTGATGGAGATTTACGTTGTTTTTGCAGGTTCCTGAGCTGTTTGGTCCCATCAGAACAATAGCAGAGGGCAGAGGAGAGGCCGTGCTCATTGGGACCACAAAGAACTTTGTTTTGCAAGGCAGTTTAGATGGAGATTTTATTCCAATTACACAGGTGAGGTGCCAAAATCCATCATCTGCAATCTATTATGAATTAAAACTGATTTTTTTTTTTTAAATGAATGAATTTATTTCTGTTCTTCTCTGCAGGGTCACACAGATGAGCTGTGGGGTCTGGCAGTCCACCCCTGGAAGCCTTACTTCCTGAGCTGTGGCTATGACAGACAGGTCTGCCTGTGGGACTCCAGCTCGCATCAACTCATCTGGACCAAGAACATGGAGGTAGGCTTGGTCAACACTGCCCTCTGGGAGCGAGCAGAGGAACTACACGCCAACGCCTGAACTCAACTGGAATGATTTATTCTGTTAAGTTAATAATTTAATTAATAATTACGTAAAATAGTTACATTATTGTCATCAGTTGGAAAAAATAAAATGTCTTCAATTTATCTATCTATTTTTTAATGCAAACTATACAAGACATAAAATGTCCCTTACACTGTGGAAGAAACATCTTTATTAGTTTTACTCACTATGCCCTGGAGGACAAATCTGTTTGTTTTTGTCCTATGCACACATGTCAACTAAAATTTATGTGCTTAAATTCATTCAGCAGAGCTCAAGATTTCACGCGTTTATGTACCCTTTCATGTCTGTATCTGTCAGGATGCTGCTCAGTCGGCAGGATTTCATCCATCAGGAGCTGTGGTTGCCATAGGAACCCAAACTGGCAGGTAGGGCACCCCATCCCTAAAAGCTCTGCTCATCAAAATTCAATTTTTGAAAGAGTTTCAATGTATGATGACCTACAGCTCCAGCTATAACAAAAGAAATTCAAGCTCTTTTTCAACATTCGCACAGATTTGAATTGTTATTTAAATGACCACATTGAAAACCAGGTTGTTGAAGTGTTTGTTGCTGATCCTGCAGGTGGCTGGTTCTTGACACGGACTCCAAGGATCTCGTCACAGTGCACACGGATGGAAACGAGCAGCTGTCTGTTCTGAAATATGGACCAGGTAATGATTGACAGTCCTTTTGTTATCCTGAGCAACAGAGCACAGAATTCATCCATGTTTGATACATCAAACATAACTTCACCCACAGTAAATAGCTGTTGCTTCTGTTTCTTTATTCAGATGGAAACTTCCTGGCCGTCGGTTCCCACGACAACTATATCTACATCTATGCTGTGTCAGAAAATGGGCGGAAGTACAGTCGAGTGGGGAAATGCTCGGTGAGCACCTGTATTTATATTTGAGCCTCATCTGTGGCTTGTTTATTTTTGGTTCCTCCCAGCAGCTTTATACTTAGCTCCTCCTGGGCTCTGCCTCCGAGCCTCCCCCCCCACGCCCTCGTCTCACTGTGACCCTGCAGAAGCTGTAAAGTGATCAGTGACATCAGGCTGAGTCCTGCAGACTGCATGCTCTGTGGAGACGCAGTGGAAGTGGAACTAGATTTATTCTGAGCTGTGTCACCTCTGCCCTTTTAAAATAAAAGGTTTGCAGATAAACTAACCTGATGAATTTGTATCACACCCCAGGGTCACTCTAGCTTCATCACCCACCTGGACTGGTCAGTGGACTCCCAGTTTCTGGTGTCAAATTCAGGGGACTATGAGATTCTCTACTGTGAGTGTTTTACTGCTTTCTCCATTTTCTTTTTTTTTTTTTTTCAATTGTCTGATATCACAGGATCCATGACATCAACTTTTCCCTCAAATTTTGTGCGTTTTTATGTGTTGGGCAACAACGTCCTCAGGGATCCCATCAGTGTGCAAACAGGCGGCCAGTGTGGAGACCACCAGAGACATTGACTGGGCCACCTGCACCTGCCCTCTGGGCTTCCATGTGTTTGGTAAGAGAAGGGCCTCCTCTCCTTTTCTCCTGTTTCGTTGCTGGTTCTGACGCTCTGCCCTCTCCTCAGGCTTGTGGCCCGACGGTTCGGACGGCACTGACGTCAACGCTGTCTGCAGGAGTCACGGTCAAAGCCTCCTGGTCTCTGGGGATGACTTCGGGAAGGTCCATCTATTCACATACCCATGTTCCCAGTTCAGGGTACGATACCACACACAAAACACACACCCTGCCAGCAGGAGTCTGCTCAGGCTCACTGGATGGTCAACCCTTGTGTTTTTTTTAATACACCAGGCTCCGAGCCATCGCTACAGCGGCCACAGCAGTCATGTGACCAACGTGGGCTTCCTGTACGACGACAGCTACCTGGTGTCGATCGGGGGGAAGGACATGAGTGTGATGCAGTGGAGGGTAGTGTGAGGAAGACAGGAACAGATGCCGTTTGATTCTGACTGCGTGGGATCTGGAACCCCTGCCGGAGGGAGCCCAACTGCACTAAACTGAACCGAACCAAACTTAGGTGGACTCGGACGCCGACGTGAGCTGGAGCAGAAGGGGAGGACGAGGTTTCTGTTCTGACCCGCTCAGAGATCCCAAATGAGTTGGACTGTTGCGGTGGTTCCATGCGGTTGCAAAAACTATCTTTTCCCTCTTTTCTTTAGTCGCACTACATGCAAAGAGAAACGCTCACATACTGTAGCCCTAACTGAGTGAATAAAGAGATAGAATCCAGCTCAGCAGAACCAAAGGCTCTGACTCTCAGACTGCATGTTAAACCCTGGCTTCCATCCTTGTCTTGTCCACTCAGACCACAGATAAGAACCCGAGAGGTCCTTAAAACCTGTGTTGGTGATTCAAGAGCAGGAAAAAAACAGCACTGTGTAATGAAAGATCCTATTGATTTCCAAAACCTTTATTTTGTATTTTACAGCTCAGGAAAGTCCCATTATCAACATATCAGACCAGTTAATATTAGACACCACTGTTGTCCAGTTGTTACTGTAGGTAAAAGCTGAATTAGCAGAAGAAACAGAAAAACTGTATTCATTAACAAAGCTTACAAGCATTGACAAAACCAACATTTCATTTTGGCTTTCGGGTCTTTAAACAAAATCTGCTATTTATTGATTATGAGTCAAATCCTTCACTGCCAATTGCTGTTCCTTTCAGGTTTTCCTTTTTTATTCCCCAATAAACCAACGCTCGGTTTCCATGTGTAAATACCCGCTAAGGCTCGATCCACACATCTTTTTTTCTATCTCTTCTCTGCCTTGACATGCAAGGATTTTTTTAATACAAGTTTGGCAGTTTTTAATGATGTTAAGCCTTTGTTTGCACCTTGATGAGCTACTAAAGGCAGTGGGTGAGACCTCTGGACCTACCTGCTCAGTCTGATGTGCCCTGTTGACTGGCAATGAGATAATAAACTGCAAAAGGTGATTGTTTTTTTTTATTTTATGTAATATTATAAAGTACTGCTTAAGCCTGATAAACATGCAGCAGGTACTCATTTGCCCAACAGCATAGGTGAATCAGTCCTAGTGTAGCTTTTTCTAATGAAACTTGTCTGCTTCCAAGCTCTATGCCTATTTGCAGAGAAATTGATCTTTTTAAATTATTATTATTATTACTGAGAATGGTTCTGCTGCGTTTTTGTGCCACTGGTGCATACAGACTGTGGTGAACTCAGCTGGAGCTGCGGAATGCTGTTGACTATTAACATTTGTTTGTCTGACAGTAAATGCAACACGAAAAAAAAACCTCCCAGCGACTCTGTGCCTTTTATTAACGATGCATCATGGAGCTGAATGTTGTTTTAATGCATTGGCTGTTGGTCCATATCCTCCACAGAGGGAACTGAGTTTTTAAAATCTTTTTTTTTTTTATGTTATTTTGGTGAGAATCAGTAATAAAGGAGTGCCATGTTTGAATTTGACTGAAGGCCGGTGATCCGGGTGAGGGGGGGCGTCAGTGGGCTGCAGGCGCGCGTCTTCGCCGTAGGTGGGCAGCATCGAGCCGGTTAGATCCTCCCCTCTCCCCCCTCCAGCCGCAGCGTTAGCATTTCCCCCAAATATCTCCTCCTCATCAAAACACTCCGAATGGGAAGAAAATATGGCATGAAGAAGGCGGCGGCCGACGACCAGCGCTCAGCGTCTTCCACCGAGCAGAAGCCCCGGCTGGACATGGACTCGAGGACCCGCAGGGCCCGCGCATGTGGACAGCAGAGACAAGCGAACACAAAGCGAACCGGAGACAACGGTCGCGTTGACGCTTAGCTGCTTCTCAAACAACTCATCCTCCGCCTGTGGTCGACAGAGAGGCGCACAGGGGCCGGGAGGTGGACGCCACAGCCCGGGACTGCACACGCAGACCAAAATCTGAGCGGACTGCCGGTCCCGTACATCGGCCTCATCGGTGCCGTCGGCTCCGGCTGAAGAAAAGGCGAGAAAATGAGGTAAGCAGCGGCGGCAGCAGCAGCAGCAGCAGCAGCTAGCACCATGCGCTCGGTTTGACGCGTCATGACAGATGCGCACTCGCCCCTCTGCCTCCAGCCTCCATCTGCCCGAACACCTCTCACATTAAAACACACTGCTAATCATTGTTTAGTGTCCCAGCACCTTGGATATTGCCTACTGATGTTTTGATTGCCCCTCCTGGGCAGTGTATGGACTATCCAAGGGCCCACCCACCGGGCCTCAGCTGCTTATAACCCACAACATGAATCGCTCCTTCCAGTTTTCTCTTTTATCAGCCACTTTTTTGCCACCGCCGGACCCACCCAGCGACTTCGTTGCGGTCATTGAGGAAGGACAGTGTTGTCATGGAAACGACAGCGTCACATATTTATGTCCAAAAACACAAACGGTGCAAACGCCATTTGGGGGGGGATACAAAGTGAGGGCGGGTGTTTAATCTGCTGGTTGCCAGGCAGGTTATAAGACCCCCACCCAGATTTTTCCTCTGTCACGCACGCACAGGCACACCTCCATAAACCATCTCCAGGAAGGATGCAGCATTGGGCCCAAATGTGAGCGGCTTCTATGTGAGTCTGGATGGTGTGTGGAGGCTTTTCCCTGCTGCTGCTTTCTCTTGTCCTGAAGACTCTCTGTGTTGTATTTGTGCTGCAGGCCTTTCATATTTCCTCCGTCTACCTTTAGCTTGACTCCTTTGCGTTTCCGTAGAAGCAGCCAGCTCCATTCTGGTGTGTGACATCAGATGTAGTGTGGCAGCTCTCCTCAGATGCAGCGCGCCCTCTCCACGCCAGCTTCCAGAATTCATGCGCATGTTTGTGATGGGTTGAGGGAAAAATCTTGGCATATCTTCCCTAAAGAACCAAGGGGAAAAAAAGCACTCACATCTGGATAACTTTTGGTTCATTCGGATCTTTTACTTCATGATGCATTCCTCTTAAAAGCTAACGCTCAGCCGAGGCTTGCTGTCGCTCGGCAAACGTGCAGAAATCCTCCGGTTGGGTTGGATCAACATGCCATTTCCTCTGTTTAGCTGGACGGCTTGTCTTCCCATCCTGTGTGTCTTCGCCAGCGGCAGATCTTTTTCTCTGATTCAAGGCCCAAAAAGGAAATCTGAAATCCAATCAGCGGTGAGACCTGCGGAGGAGAAGAGGCTTTGATTCACAGGCGGTTTGTTCGGGATCACTGCCTCCATTGCTGCAGGTTTATGTGCATTTATGTCTGTGCATGCACATGTGAGGAGCCTGAGTTAAATTTAGACCTGCAACAATAGTGGCTGCATTATGTGACGCTTCCCCCCCTCCTCCGGCTTCTGTGTGTGTGTGTGTGTGTGTGTGTGTGTGTGTGTGTGGTCACAGAAATGGAAGAAGGTGCAAAACAAAGTGGGCCGTCCATCCTGTTGATGCACCACATGGTGGCGGTGGCTCATCTGGGGGGGCGGCAGAGAGCGATGGCACGCGGGTGAAACGCTGATTCGTGCATCCTGATGCTGCAGCAGATCAGAGAGCAGAACCACGTGAGTCGGCGTCCTCGCACACGGGCGCGACGCCCGCGTTCTGCCATGAGATCGCTTTCCCTCCTTCAGACTTGTGCTGGCGGAAAGAATCAGGGTTGCGTAGAAACGTTCAACATGGAAATTATTCACAGATGCTTGACGTCTTAAGAGGGGGAAAGAAGAACCCAGCTGCCAAGGAGACTAAATATATCAATTTCTAACCAGATAAACCAAATAAAGGCTGTCGGGTGAGCCTGTACATGTCGGTGTGATTGATGAACGTTCCATAAATCAGTTGATGTAATGAGTCCAGCTGACCTCCGGAGAACTTTCAGAAGAGCTTTTCATTTGAAGCACCATCAGTTGGGTCAATGCTTGGACTCATGATGAGGCTGTTTTGGGAGTACAGCTGTTGTTGATGTTGTCGTCAAGTTGTGTACTCGTCAGGCAGCGTGTCCTCGCAACAGTAGCAAGCCTGGCACCTCCAGCGTGAACTGCAGGTTGTAATCATCAGCTCCCGCCATCACCGTCACTCGGCTGGAATCGTGAATGAGCGCACGCTGAAGGCCCGCGCGTTCGGCTTGGGTATCTCGCTTGAGTCTGTTGCACCTTCCTAAACCTCCAAACCCGCTTAATCCCTTTTTTCTTTCACTTTACGGAGACCAAACACACCACGAGTGAAGTTTTTCTAAAGCTTTGCTCCCACAGAGCTCTGAAAGGCCGCTTGTTTGCCCACTCCCATGTTAATTGGTAATTCGGGGTTACAGCGTACATGTGTTTTTTTTTAACTACGGAGTTTATTTAAAGCTCTTCTCTAGCTTTCCTCTACTTCGCACGCTATAAAAGGTGCCTTGTCAAAGGACTCCTGTTTCCCATAGACCCCAACATGTAATTTCCATCAAGTGGGAACGGTTCCTGGGAGGCTGGAAGACGACGCTCCGGTCTTCAGTGCGGAGGGAGCTGACTGGTCTGCCCGGGTCACATGATCCCCTCTTGCTTGAATTCCTCGACTCCTCATCTCTCTCCTTCCCTCCCACTCGCTCTGGCTCTGGCTTGCATGTCCGCTCCGCTGGCCTGCTGGATTTGTTTAAGATGTGAAGGCTGACTTCCCTCCAGCATGTCTGTCGGCCTCTCCTCTCCTCTGTGAGCGCTCTCTGCTCTGCCTCTCCTTGCCTGTTTCTGCCGGAGGACTGGACTGTCATGTATTCCCTGGACGACTTTGGGTGAGTATCATCCTTTGGCCCTTTCTTTTTCTTTCTGGCACCGTCGGAGTTTGTGTCCGTAAGAAAGGCGAAGCTGGCGGAGGAGCTGTTGCTTCTCGTTCCGCTAACATCTAAAGCGCGGCTGCTCTTCCAGACCGCCGAGCATGGAAAATGCCGCTGGCTCGGGTTAGAAAGAGACTGAGGGGGATCTGGCTGGTTTGAAAGTTGATTCTGGGAGGGCAGCTGTTGGCAGAAGTAGGATCGGTCGCCCCAAGGAGATCTTTTTTTTCCTGGGAAAGCAGAAATCGCTCAGCTGCCGTCTGTCTCTCAACAGGATGATTGTGGCTCTGCATGCGAGGGAAGAGGGGGGAAAAAAAACGGTTCAGGAGCGCTAATCTGTGTGGAGCCGGAACAGTCGCAAGCCAGATGATACCAGGATAGAAGGGTCTCTGCCTCGCTCGGCCTCGGCAGATTACGGCGAGACGCGGTGGTTTATGGCAGCGGAGGAGTGAGTCTGAGTGGGCAGGAGCGACACCATCAGAGCTTTATCTGGACCGCGTGGCCTCTATTAATCTACTGTGGACGTCAGAGGGAAGGCCGCTCCGCTTCACAGGCTCTGCCGCCGCCAGCGTGGCCCTGCACACCTGAGTACGGCAAAACAAACCCCTGCGCTGCCCTGGGAACCTCCCAGCTCTTCGCCTGCACCCCCCCCACCATCGTGTCTGTCGCCCTGATATCGTTTTAAAAGCAGCAGGGTGTCGTTTCCCCCCCTTCCTGCCCTCCGCGTCTGAGCTACCTGCCCCAGCGTCTCTCCACAAATGCAGCCGGCCTTTCCCTTTAAGGATCAGGATTAGCCGCGAGACGCACGGTGGGGGGAGGCAGGGGAGGAGGAGAGGTGGGGGAGGGGTCGCCAGCAAGTGGGAGTGTGATCGGGGGGGTGCTGTGTGAATTTAACAGTATGTGTCCATGACAATTAGCCTGAGGGACGACTCCATGAGGCGGCGTGATGAATAAATGATGGTGACATATTTGGCTCCTCAGGACTGCACTGATGCTTTCTGGTGTGCTGGAGTTGCACCGTTTAAATGCTGATTTACGCTTCTTCTCCTTCTTCTTCTTCTTCTTCTTCGCTCTCTCGTTCTTCTATGTCGGCTACTGTGTTTGTACCGCTGTCGTGGCTTCATCAGCTTGTGAGGTGTTCTGTGTCTCAGATCCATCCTGTTAGTTATCACCATGGAAACGTGACGCTAACGCTGCTCTGCACTGATGTAACTGAGCATTCCCCCCCCCCAAAAGAACCTAATCGCTCCTGACCTGTGCTGCCCTCCAACCAATCAGTGGAGACTTCAGCCCTTATTTAACCAATTAGAAGTGGCGGTTTTAGGCCCTGTGGTGGTGTGACTGTGTTTTTTGCCGTCGTCATGGAGCTTAACGTCAGTTGTTGAGATTGCAGGCCAGTGAACCAGAATCAAAGGTCAGAGGTCTGTCATCATCACAGAGCTACTGTCAAAAGCTCTCTGTGTGTGTGTGTGTGTGTGTGTGTGTGTGTGTGTGTGTGTGTGTGTGTGTGTGTGTGTGTGTATGTGTGTGTGAGAGAGTGTGTTTGAAGTGAATTGCACATTAAGTTCTAGTTATTTTGCATTATCTGGCCTAAAAGTATGCAGCACTGTTGGCAGATGATGGCAATTATCGGGGAAACACACCTGATTGTATGAACTTCCAACTATCTAGATTCTTACAGTTGCCATAGAGATCCTCTTTTCACATCTGCTGGCGTAATTCTTTGCATAAATACATAAAACCCACGAGCTAGAGTCTAAAATCTGGTGGTTTGTGATAATGAACTGACTTAGTGACTGAACGGCTGCAGTAATTGAGACGATGCTGCACTAACAAACAACCGCCTCAGTACGCTGTATAGGGACAAATTTATGGATCCAGCGTGAGTTCTAATTAATGTGCTTGGTGAGTGGCTCCAGTGTGGGTCAATGTCTCAGTGGACTTTAATGGACATTTAACACGCACACGCTGCCCATTTAATGCGCTGGATACGTGTTGAGCTGACCTCCGAGCGGAGCGCTGGGTGGTAATACGGGCTGTGCTTAATGCTGGGTGGCTATGGCAACAGCAGGGTGGGGTGGGGG
>BJFM01000793.1:17153-29352 GCA_016586285.1 Arothron firmamentum | reverse complement strand
GGCGCTGCTGCTGCTGCCCTCCCAGGTGAGAGCTGGATCAAACGGCCTCGTTGTCTGACCTGTTACCAGAAGAGGCAAAGATGAGGGCGTCCGTCCAGGTGAAGGACGGAGGGGCTGTTGCAGGTGCAACTCTGAGATGATCATAGGTTCATTCTGCGCTACCAACATTTACAAGTGAATTGAATTTGTGCCCTTATAGCTGATGTTGTCCATGTTAACTGATACCAAAGAACATGTCTCAGTTAGTGAGGTCTGTTTGAATCAAACCAGTTTATTTCCCTCCCCCTTTTTTTTGATGGTGAAGCTCCACATTGGGATGCACACAACTGACTGAGGAGAGACAGAATATAGGTCATGCATTATCCTCCATACTGCAGCATTTGTGTGTGAATTGAAGTAGCAGCTCTGCAAACTGATATTCTGGCATGAGCCCGAGCTTTTGGTATACAACCGGGGCATTTACGTAGCTAAGAACATAAGAACGTTAATGTGGTTTGCATTAATGCCATTTAGACTGCAGCGCTTTGCTCTCTCTCTCTCTCTCTCTCTCTCTCTCTCTCTCTCTCTCTCTCTCTCTCTCTCTCTCTCTCTCTCTCTCTCTCTCTCTCTCTCTCTCTCTCTCTCTCTGTCATTTGGTGCTTAATTTTAGCCCTTTTCTGCACTTGAGTGCAAGTACCACAGGGCAAAGGTTAAATACATTACAATCTGCGCTATCACATGATGTATCAGGGACGTGGTTGTGGAAACATTAACACGATATCAAAATGGCCCAATCAGCATGAGACCCCTGTGATATTGGCTCAGTGTAGTTAAATATGGAACAATGAACTCACAACTATAACAGCTCTTATTCTTTATTTTTGTGAGGCAACATCTGTCCACACCAGCAGGGGGCGGTAGGTTGTGTTCGTTGTATTCGTTTTTTTAACTCAACGTCGTAGAGATTAGCGTAAACAATGCAGCCTTGTCTTGCTGCTCTGCTGTTCAACAAATCTGAAAAAAAAAGAGAATTAGTCGCTGTCTTTCATTATTGACCTGCTTCAAAGCTGGCATCTTCTTAATTTAGCATGAAGATCTTAAACTGCAGAAAACAGAAGAACAGCTGGCGGTTTTAGTTCCATGTCCTACATTATTTCAACATTTCTTCTTTTCTGGCTGCTTTGAAAACTGCTCCAGCTAAGAAATTGGCCAACAACCCCCATTAAACAGCACACGGATGTTCTCGCTTTCATATGGAATAAACAACTGCGTCGGGGAGTTAATTAATGAGATTTAGGGCCCTGGGGAAATGGCTTTTGTTACCGTTCATCAAAGCACAACTTCATGGCTTTATACTGAGCTAATCTTTCTGTTCTCTGCGAGACTTGATTTGTTAAAGGTCAGTGTGAGGCAGTGAATTCAGAAGATGCTCTGATTTGTTCATTTCTAAAACAATCGGCCAAGGTGCAGCGGTCAGCGCCGTGCAGCACCGAGGGTCTGGGTTCAGTTCCAGGTCAGGCATTTTTGTGCGGCGGGTGCCGTTCTCCCAGCACCTACCAGGTGCTCCACCTTCCTCCCACACTCCAGAAACATGTACGCTGTGTGTGTGATGAGTCCTGTGATGGACTGACCTGTCCAGGGTGGATTCCTGCCTCTCACATGGTGATTTACGGTGTAGCTTCAGCAGAGGTTCACAGATGATGGACAGATGAAGGCAGCCGCCAGCTGAGGCGCGTCATGTTGTTTGTCATATTTAGCATGTTAGCTGAGGCTACGCTAAATGAGAAAAATATACTGGGGAGCCATTACCACCTTTTAAAATCTAACAGTTGTTGAGATGCTTTGCCTCTTAGTGGTGAGTGAAGATAAAAAAAAAAAGCTGATTCTGTCAAAAACAGGATGTTGAGACATGTGACCCTCCTGCAGTCTTGATTACAGTACTCAAGTCTGGCGCCGCACGCTAGAGCACTGCAATCTCCTACATCCATCACATTTGTCTCTAAGAGGAGAAGCTGCTGGGTTTGCTTGACTTACGTACGGGCAGTGCTGTTTTTAGTCCCCGCACACCACCTTCCTCACTGCTGCGAGCACTACTTTCCCCGTGGAGCAGATTAGAGGTCCTCCATGAGAGTTAAGTCTCGGTTAATTTAGATTTAAGACTGCAGTGAGGTAATGATCTGCCTGCTAGGCTCTGTCTCTAATCCAGCCAGTCAGACAGACCTCGCCTCTGCGTCCCCAGACCCCAGCAGCCATCTACACACACACACACACAGATCCATACTGTAAATGTATACACTGTACCTCTAAACAGATGGTGGCTTTGCTCTCCCCCCCAAAATTCTCAGTGATCCCTGAAGACTATAATCCTCATGGTGAGACAGACAACCAACCCGATCCATCATGGGTAAATGGTCTCTGGGTGTGCTATTTTTGTGAGGACCACTAGGTTTTAAATCACCATCTTGTGTCAAAGGTATAAATACATTTTTCACATGTCAAGGTCACACAGAGGACGTTTGAGCTACACAACATGCTCGTGTGTTTCTGTCACTTTCACTGAAAGTATGAGTGACTGTTCTTTTGGGACAGTATGAGGACCATAATACACAGTGTGGGTGTGTAATTATGGGTCTCTCTTCTTGCCCCAGACCCGTTAATAGGCAGTTAACTAGCATGTAATGGAGATATTTCAGATAGGAAACAATATCAGAACGTCCTGCAGCCTTGTTGTTGACGTGTCGGGGCAGTGGAGGGAAGGTTTAGGTGTTCCTTTGCCTCTGCACAGCTTTGGGGCCTGGATCACTTTATTTTTGCCTTTAGTATTGAGGAGCCACGAGGCGTCAGAGTCCGTGTGTGCCTTTGAACTGTAGGACTGAGGCTGATTTATGTGAAGATGATTCCTTTAAAGCGAATTGCTTTGTTCCTCCTGTTCTCTGAGGATTTGTCTTCTTTTTTTTTGTATTCTGTTACTATGATCATCTGCCAAAGGAGCCCAGGACCGCTCCCACTGGAAATCATGATATTCGACAGTAGGAGCCTAACTGCTACTGTAGTTGACTGATATTTTAAAAAAAAATAAAATGTGTCTTGTGTTATGGTAAAAAAAGAGCTGTTGACATTCCTGCTGTCCTGATATGAGGCCACGTGTTGGTGCGTTCGTGTGTTGGGGCGTGTTCCACTGTGAAGCAGAACCATTTATCCCAGCAGCAAAAGCTAATTGCCATGATAACAGAAGCTCTTCCCTCAGGCGCTGCCTCGGGGACCCCCCCACTCACGCACTGACCCACTCTCTCCAGGAGCCAGAGAAACGTGTTTCCCAACCACAACCGCGGCCCAATAAACCCGAGCTTCACCTTATTTAGATAGATCTCAGCCACCATCTCTTCTAACGGACCCAAAACTGCCTGATGTGTGTGGGATTTACACGTGGGGGAGGACGGGACGGGACGGGACGGGAGGGGGGCACATATGTTTGACCATGTGTGCGGGGAAGAGCTTTGCTTAATTCAAGAGCCTGGAAATATGTCCTCCTTTCCACCGCTCGCCCGCCAGGCTTATGTGGCACAGGCAAGCGCTCAGTGTGACAGAGGCTTTGGCTCCCTCCCTCCTCCATCCCACCGTCATCCCCCCGTCTCCATCTCTCTTTTCTCTTCCCTTCAACCCGGGCCGCCTTCAGAGGTGAATGTTACTCCAGCTCCAGGGTAGAAATCTGCCGAGTCCAGCAAAAACAGGTTGGAACGCTCCGGCTGGACTCTGCGGGCCAAACCAAGTCAAGCTGATGCTTTTCTGAAGGAGAGAATGTCGAGTCCCCCTCTTTATTCAGCAGGGTCGCAGCAGAGCTAATCTCAGGGCCCTTTGAAACTCCAGAAAGTCGAGCTTGTACTCTTTAATTAAGTGGGAAACCACCTCAGTAATGTTCTAAATCTGTTCTCAATTTGCTGGGTGAGAACCTTGCAGTACTCCTTTTTACTCAGCAGCTAGTTATGGGAAATTCATTTTTAAACATTGGGTTTGTGGAATACACAAGGGGAGAGTAGCAGCAGGCAGAAACCTTGAGAGGATTAGAGCAGACCGGAGAGAGTATCGCCCAAACATCGCGTTCACTCAGCCTAGCTGCACTTTACTCTGGCTTCTGTTACCCCCCCAACAGTCTCACCCACAGGGCGTGTGTTAACCTTTGACCTCACCACCGTTACTGTCAGTAACAAAAAGCAGAATTCAAAGTATACGGCAGGGACTGTTAGATGTTGTTAAAAATTCTGTGTTTTGGAGGAGTTTAGGCAGAGTTTTGGGAATTTAAAGCATCTAGAAATGCCTCCCTGCTCCCTGATTAAGAGCAGCCCTTCTGTCTATCTGCTACAGGCACCAACATTCATGCTCTGTTCAGATTAGTCCCTGAAAAAACGTCACCTCACAGCAGGGCTAATTGCTAATATTAATTCCATCCTCTCAGCCTTTAGGTGCTCCGGGTCAACAGGTGATCTCTCCTCACCCACGGGACCCTCTGGGACTCCTAATGGGATGGAGACTGTTAATGTTATTACCTACACGTGTGCTTTTCCTGGTTTGACATGTCAGAATATTTTCCTCTACATTGTTTTCTTATAAATATTAAGATAGATATGATATGAATCAGCAGTCATGGGTCCGGGGTTCTCTTCTCCCTCTGATCAAACAGGACAACTTTCACTACTCCTCACCCTTCCTCATTCCTCTTCCTCCTGCCCCCCAGCTCTCACTTTAGCATTGGGCAATAACCTGGCTGTCACCAGCGTGTGGTAACCGTGTGGAGGGAAGTGAAAGCCTCGGCGTCAGCCTGGAGACGCTCCATGTTTCTGGCCCCAACTGCTCCAGAAATAGGGCCTGTTTTTGTAAGAAGATCCACAGCCACCTCCCCTCTTGTCCTCCCTCTCCTGCTCCCGGTGACTCTGGTGGCCTCCCGGGTCCCGGCAACAGAGAGACGTGTCTGTTAGAGAGACTCGTTCAACTTATTTAGACTTGTTAGAAACGTCATGTCATCATGTTTATCCCCCCAAAGTTTGGAGACTGGGAGCTGGAACCTTTAGTATCTTCTGGATTCTGGTGTTTCATGAAGGAGTGAAAGATTAGTCTGTGCCTGGTCTGAGTAAAAGGGTTTCTGATTTTATCTGAGCATATTTGAGGAACTGTGTGTGTTTGAATTCCCTTCTCTTAATGACAGATGTGTTTCCTGTTTGAATCTGAATTTCCTGTTTGTTCCACGATGCACATACCTGTTATGTAATCACTTTTGAGATGCTGACATTTTCTTTTCCAGAGTCGCTCTCATGATTTAATTGTGTTTTTCCAGCTTTGATAGGACGATGCTGCCGGTTGCATAGACAACAGTTACTGGTGGGGGGCTGGTTGTAATTGTGGGAGTTTTGTTGAAACCCATCTGTTGAAGCTTCAATTTGCTGAGTTTATTAGATTATATCAATGTTGTATGTAGGATGTGCTTAAAAAAGAACCTTAGAAGCAACACTTATTGTTATTATTAATCTATTTACTCGGCTACAGTTTTCACAGTTGGCACACCCAGAATCACCCCTTTTAGAGTATTACGCTTCCCAAGAACCCATGAATTGATAAAGATGAATGTCTAGTGAGAACTGACTGATTTTTCATTATTTATTCATTACATTTTTCAGTATTGGCCTGGTAAATCTGTAACGTCTTTAATTTATACAGTTTATATAAATATGTATTTTCGGTGAGTAGCGTGCAGCTCGCTGTGTCATTACCTCCCTCTGCCGGTGGAAAACTGTCACTGCACGGTACCGGACTAAAGGCCGGGAGGGAGAGTTTCTTTCTGGGTTTAAGTTTTATTTATAGCTTTTTAAATCGTTGCACAGATGATGGAGGACACTTAAAGGGTGTGGAAGCAGCACAAAGCTCTGGCTCATAGCACAGTGCCACCAGCTTTTATGTTACTAACCATATGATGGCTCATATGATTCTGGGTTTCTGTATGGAGATAAAGCAGCAGAGGGAGTACAGTTTAAAGAGCACATTCATCTTGTGTATTTCAAGGTTTTAATCAGGTTTTCTGAGCTTATTTTTATTACAAAAACCCTTTTGTCTGTAAGATACTAGGAAAAAAATCACTTTTTCTTTCATCTAGTCTTATTTGAAAGACAGTTGTAGGACATGCTGCTGTGTGTTTCACACTAAATAATTGTATTTTTTTTCTCTGTCATCAGTGAGCAGAGCATCTGCCAGGCGCGTGCCTCGGTCATGGTCTATGACGATGCCAGTAAGAAGTGGGTGCCCATCAAGCCTGGGCAGCAGGGCTTCAGCCGCATCAACATTTACCACAACACTGCCAACAACACCTTCAGAGTGGTGGGCGTCAAACTGCAGGACCAGCAGGTGAGGCATGCACGGGGGTCTCCATGCACAAATGTCTGCCCCTGCGTGTCACAGCTTTGACTTACTTCTCACATTTTGTTGGAAATAATTAAAGAGTCACTTTTTGAGTGGTTTTGTTCAAAATTGAAGCACAGCTGGTTTATGGCGTTGACCATATGACCCCCTAGAGTAGATCATCCTTGTAACGTTTGATTTAATTGTGTTACTAAGCCGAATTCACTCTTCCTTTCTCTGTTGTAGGTTGTGATTAACTACTCAATAGTCAAGGGTCTGAAATATAATCAGGCAACCCCGACCTTCCACCAGTGGCGTGACGCCCGCCAGGTTTATGGGCTGAACTTTGCGAGTAAGGAGGAGGCCACCACCTTCTCCAACGCCATGCTGTTTGCCCTCAATGTCCTCAGCTCACCTGATAGTGGAGGTAGAGTGTATAAAATTCTACATCTAAGTATTATTTCTGCACAGTGCACTAGTGTGTGTTTAGGTTATGGTTTGAGTTTGCCTTTTTAAATGGTTGACTTCAACAAGGTGAAGAAGATAAAAGTGGGAGTTATCTAAGCTCTACTACCCTCTGCTGGTTGGAAATGCGAACTGCACCTGTTTAGCGCTTTCTTTATTACGTTTTAGCGTCTTTAGGTCACTATATTTTTTTCTTTCTTTTCTGATGTGTATTTTTATCTGATGTTTTCATGTTATGAAATCTACCACTGAGTATGAATTATTTGAGTTGGACATTTGAACTGTGATGTAAGATCACAGAGTTACCAAACAACATCCATCCAGATCTGGTTACTGCTGCTTATAAGTGGTGTGTGTGTTTGTGTGTGTGTGTGTGTGTGTGTGTGTGTGTTTGACTCTCCTGTTGGTAGCAAAAATATCCCGTATAGAACCCTAAAACAGCTCCCCTCACAGTGCTCACATGGCAACGCTCCTTTTTTTGGGTACACTACGATAAGGGATCACAAGCTTCATCATGCCAGGAGAAAGCTGCTTTCTTTAATATTAAACAGTCCCTGACTTATTTGTTATTTCTGAATAAAAGACATACTTACACATTGGGTATTGTATAATCCTGAGTAAGGTGCTCACCATGCAAAGTCCAGAGATTTCCCCTGGTGTCCTCAGAAGGGTTTCTTCAGCTGTCATCAGACTAAGTAAGTAAACAAAAAAAGCTGGTGTGTTCATGTTAAGCTGAGTAGATTTACTGTCAGAACAGGCTTTTTCCTGTTTACATCTTAGTTCAATTTAATTTGTTTTCAGTTGGTCTTTTTAGATTAGAGCAGATTCAGATTAAACACACATCAAAGGTTAAATCAGGTCTGTCCATCTCTGTGCCAGTATATCATGTTTTACATCATCTCTACACTTGTAAATAGAAATCTATTTCGCATTGACTCTTTTAAAGTTATTTGTATAACGCGACAGTAAAGCTTGAAACTCTGGTTGGGCCAGGAGATCATGGCGTCATGTAAATCAGAGATGATCGTGCATATCCAAATAAAGCCTGCTATTGAAGCTGGTAGAGCAAACGCATGAAAACTGAGCAGGAGAAATCATGTTGGCTTTGTTCATTTTATATAGACACACACACACACACACACACGTCTCCTTAGCTCCCACAAAGGGTTGCATGTCTGATCAGGCCCCGCCATCCCTTGAGCTTCGTCTTTGCTGACCTTTACTACGGCAACAACAAAGGTTACATCACACAGCATGTTCTCTCTCTCTCTCTTTCTCTCTCTCTCTCTCACACACACAAACACACACTCTCAATGACATGCACTGTAGTGCAACATTATTGTTCCTCTTTCTGTAACAGACCTGAGCAAATAAATAGAGGTAAATAAAAATGCTCTTAAATAAATGGGAAGTTCTATAGTGGTCCATCGACACAGAGAAGCTCCTTTTTGACTGTAACTCTAAGAGGTTTTTTTCCAAATTTAATGTGCAGCTCTGCACACACAATTACTGTGAGCTAATTAGTTCCAGGGAGTGCCAAAGAGTCAGAGAGTCAAGAGTTCTTCTGGCCTCACCCTCTTACCCTCTTCTTTTTTTAGAGCAGCACAACAAAAGAAACCTCTCAACCAGGTCAGCTGTTGCAAGCGAAACCTTCCAGCCTCCTGCGTTACTGTGGTGACGGCTTAGAGCTCAGGGAAGGTTTGCTCGAAGGAAGAAATTAAATATTAATCCAATATTTCAATGAACATGTATTTTTCTATTTAGGTGCATACAGTAAAAATCTACAACAGGAACAAACATCAGCATATGTTTTGGAAAAAGGATGGAAACTGTGTGACACTTGCTGTGGTGGTGAGCAAACGTCTGATAGAGACAGGAAGCAGGCTATTTAAAGCTCCACAAATAAGTATCTGTGGATGTAATCAAAGCGTGGATGCGGCGCAGAGACAAACGTCCTCAGAGTCGGGCAGAGAACCGCAGATAGCCATCTGTACTCTAAAGAGTCACATTTTAGACACCATCCTGCTGTGTTGCCTGCTCGCATCAACCTGCTCTCCACCTCCATGAGGGTGTTGCGTGGTGCCACGATGAGTGCTGAGGTTTACGCACTGATGTTATGCTGATATGTGATCAGTGCCCTCCCGTTAATAGCCAGCCCGGACGTCTGCAGAGGAAATAACAGCCTGATCGTAGTTTGCCTTCATGGTTGTGCAGAGGGTTTTCTGCCTGAGTGCTAAAGCTAGCGGCTGAACGATAAAGGCACACACACACACCGACCAGAGGTGATAAAGCAGCAGATGAGCGCCTCTGTGACTCAGCTGTGATTGAACAGCCGATCATCCTGCATTGACAGAATTTTCTGATGTTCGTTTTTAACCTGCAGCTAACCTTGATGTTCCAGGTCAGCCACTTTCTACCAACACCTGGTGTCACAGCTCATCACTCTGGCCTCAGTGTGGAAACAGGCCGTGTTGCTGTTTTGGGTCTCATTCAGATGGAACCAATAACAACTTCAAACAGTCTTTAACCCATAAACGTGACCTGTATTTTCAATTGTGTTTTTATTTCTGGCTTGTTTTAAGTGCATGTAAATGCAGCACTGTTTGGTCGTTAGAAGTGGAAACTGCGTGTTTGCTCTCTGGGGTAAAGTGCCTGATACCTGTGGTGCTCCATTAGTTTAGTCCTGAACTTTGACTGTTTTCACAGAGGCTGATGGGGAGTTTCTCACAGATCGAGGTTTGGAACGGTTTGGAAATGTAGGGAAAGGCTTTGGTTGATGTTGTTCCATCCTGTGCCTTTCAGGTCCAGTTGTCCAGCGCCAAAACGGGCCATCCTCGGAGGACAGCGAGGCACAGAGGCGGTATGATTAATGAGAGCCTTCATGAAGTTTGTCTTTGCTCTAAAGACCAAATAGGAAATAATTCAATTGGAAGATGGGATGACATTTAAGAGATGTGTCACTCCCCAAAACTGACCTTCAGCTGGCAGCTTCTGGCACCTTACTCAGACGGTGAGCTTTCAAAATGGCAGCTGAGTGAGCAGTATAATCCTTTGCCATTCACAGGATGATGGAGCAACATCAGATGCAGGCACACAAAGAGAGGGAGCGCCGGACGTCAGGATCAGGTGAGACTTAACCAAACACTGCCACGCCCAGCTGCCGTAACGCACTTTCACACTGCAACGGCCAGCAGAGCGATTGCACACACACACACACACACACACACAGTGCACGCTCTCAACTACACAGATCAGTAAGGCAGAATAAACAGCCCAGCACACGCTGGGCCTTCGTTAGCAGCAAATATTTGCTCCTTTGGTTTTTGTCGTTGGGACCAGCAGAGCATACTTAACAGCAAACATCAGTAAGCACCAGAGATTCCAGGCTGGGACATGGTCGGTTCCTGCAGCCCAACAGGCCTCCCCACTGTCGTTTGTCGAGTGTTTCCCGTCTTAGTTTGCTCCCCAGTCTGTATGCCCTTGTGCTTTTTTATCCATGCACATATATAAATGTTCAAGTCTGCCCCTTAAAAGCACATTCAGACTTAAACATGCCCCCTTTGTCCCTGCTGTCAGTGAGTATCTGACCCCCAGCTGCCCCTGCAACATGCTCTACTGCCATCCCTCTCTTCCAGCTACCGTTGGGGGGATTGTCACACGCTTTCTGACCATGGCTCAGTCATGTTGCATTCTGCTGCTTGTTCTTTTTATGATATTTTAAGTCTTTATTTGCTATTGGCTTCTGTTTTTTGGATTGCTCCTGATTTTCTCATCTTTACTTGCTTGGTTGCTTTTCATTCTTCTCACGTTTTTTCTCTTTTCTGTTTTCCTTTGTTTGTTGCCCTCCGTCTGCATCTCTCTCTCCTCCCTCCCTGTCTTCCTCTCTCTGCCATCACAGTCGTTTCCACCCTGCAATATAAAGTGTCCACCCCACCCACCCACCCAGACACTCCTCCAGAGTACAAACAGTACAGGGCTAGCACACTGCCACCGTCCTACGTCCGTGTGGCATCCGCCTCCCCTCCCTCCTCGTCCTCCTCTCCCTCTCAGGAGAGAGAGGTGGGGGCTGCTAGGGACAAGGCCCAGCTCGCCTCCCAGCTCTCCACTTCGCTGGCCTCAGCCTTTTCCCCCGTCCAGGCAGGAGTCAACACCCAGGGCCGGCAGGTCCGTCAGATCCCCCTGTCTCCTCCCACCACAGCCCGCCACTTGCACCATCACCAGCAGCTCCAGCAACAAGACATCATGCTCCCCCCCAAACATGGCACCTGGTCTGCCTCCCACTTGCAGCAAATGTACAACCAGGCGCTGCCTTCCTCCTCCTCCCCTCCTGTTCTGATGGCCATGCCTGGGAAGCAGGGTATGCCCCCCCAGCCTGTCCTGCCAATGGCTCATCCTCTCCCACCCCTGAACCCGAGGATGAAGCCCCCGCCTCTTGACCCGAACACTGTGACAGGCCCTCACCAGTACTCCCAGCACCAGGCTCCCCCTCAGCCCAACGGCACTCCAGACGACTCCTACTCCCCTCATTCTCATCACCTGCCCCTCACTCCACAGTACTGCGAGCCCGTCCCTTTGCCCCCTCTGGTAGGACAGAGTGCCCCGGGCCCCCATCCCCAATATGCATCCACCTTCCACCCTCAGCAGCAGCAGGCTCCACAGCAGCAGCAGCAGGTGTACTACCAGCAGGCCCAGCCCCCCACGACTTCCTCCTCCTCCTCCTCACCCCCCTCTTACACTGCCATGTCTGATGGGGGCTCACCCAAGAAGACCCCCTCCCCAATCCCCCAGCAGGCCTATGTGGCCAGCAGCAGTAAGTATGAGGAGGAAAGAGGAGGAGTCTCTCAGGAGAAAGCGTGTGTGTGTGTGTGTGTGTGTGTGTGTGTGTGTGTGTGTGTGTGTGTGTGTGTGTGTGTGTGTGTGTGTGTGTGTGTGTGTGTGTGTGTGTGTGTGTGTGCTAGAATGTCAGTCCTGTGATTGCCCACTGAAGGTAAACATTAGCAGGTAACATTATCATCTCTCAATGTAACAAACCACAGATTTCTGTGTGAACTCAGGTCTATATTTGCGTTTAAAGTACATTTATGGTTATCCTTGCAAAAGCTTATCAGGAGATGCCAATATGCTACAATTAACCCTTAGTTAGAGATATAGTTTTGATAGATCTGACTTTTGCATATTAAAGGTTTTATCCTGCTAAAATCAATAACAGTGCTTTGAAATTGCATAAATCTATAATTTTATATATAGGTCTGTGCCCATAAAATATTGTTTATTTTCCATCCCTTTTTTTTGGCATTATTGTGCTTCTGCCTCTTGGCTGCACATATATTTATGTTATCACGTTGCACAGAGACTCGGGAATTACTCCCCC
>BJFM01000793.1:0-17137 GCA_016586285.1 Arothron firmamentum | reverse complement strand
CCCCCCCCCACCCCACCCCCCCCACACACACACACACAATCACATTAGGTACAACTCCACCTAAATTCATCTTGTTCAGTTGGCTTTACAGTAGCTTTCAGAGGATTTCCAGGTTTCAGGAACTTGTTAGATGCTAATGTCACTGTTGGAGTGCATGTTCTTTCTCAGATGTCATTTATGCAACCTCCCAGGGGGCAGTAAAAGCAGCCCCTACACCCATTAACATCACATTCTGCCCCTCCCAGGCCCCCCTGTCTCTGCAGGTCACCCTGCTATGCTCTCTGTGGCACCTCCCCAAGTTGCACCAATGGCTGGTCCCCCAGCCCCACCACCACCACCTGGTCCACCGCCCCCAATGGCCGTGCCCCCACCCATGCCTCCTCCGCTGCCCACTGGTGGAGGGCCTCCTGGGGGACTTCCAGGAGTCCAGCAGCAACCCTCAGGACTGGCTGCAGCACTGGCTGGAGCTAAGCTACGTAAAGTGCATCGGGTGAGCTTCTGTAGTTTAGCCCCAGTGTGGTTTTTTTTTTGTTTGTTTGGTTTTTTTTGATTCTGTAGTTAATTATAAGCCGTTCTGTTTTATTTATTGTCGTTCAGGACGAGAGCAGCCCACCTGGGTCTGGCAGCAAAAGCGACTCCAACAGATCCAGCGGGGGCAGCGGTGGTGGAGGGGAAGGACTGATGCAGGAGATGAATGCCTTATTAGCTCGCAGGTAAATCCCTATGGGCAACATTCCAAATTAATCCTGCACTATTTATTTTCATTTTATTCGTCCCGGTTCCCTCTCTGGTAAATATTATCTCAACACGGAAACGCTCTGTTTGTTCTTCTCAGACGAAAAGCGTCAGAGAAACCTGATGAAGTGAGTCCTCACAGAACATGCAGCGTGTGTTTTGGGTTTGTGCTGTTGTGCGATGATGTTTTTCTGTCGTGCAGGATGACTCTGGTGGCCGCGGTCAGCAGAACTCCACAGGTACAGAACACGCAAAAGACGGTTGTTTCCAGGAAGTCAGGAAAAGGTGATGAGATGATTTGAGAACGAGAGTATGTGTCACATGGTGTCTTCTCTGCCCCTCCCCAGATGCTGTGAGGAAACCATGGGAGCGGTCCAACTCTGCAGACAAGTCATCACTTGTGTCCAGGTCTGGGGATTTTAATAGGAACCAGCAATAATGTTGTGGTTTTGAGGATGCATCAACAGAAATCCTCATCATGACGCATGCATCATTTCAGAGTGAGGCCCATCGGCAGCACCAGTGAAGCCGACACAGAGTTTGACCGGATGAAACAGGTCGGCGTTAAATCTCGCTGTATCACATGCTTTAAAGGTAATATTTAAACGTCACAGACACGTGTTGTCATGCAGGAAATTTTGGACGAGGTCGTACGCGAGCTGCATAAGGTGAAGGATGAAATCATCAATGGTAAGATCTGCTTTTCCCCCCCCAGTATTTACTGGATGTGAGACGTGTTAGCGCTTTGCATAATAACTGCTTTCCCTTCCTTTTTTGCTCTCAGCCATCAGACACGAAATCGGCAGAATCAGTACATCCTAATCTCACCGGAGCAACAGCCGGAGGAGAGCGAGAAGCTGGAGGAGGATGCACAGAGCGGAGGGCCGGAGGAATGTTCTCTCAATGTTTCTGCAGGTTGCAGAGACGTTGTGCCAACATTTGAGTCTGCTGGACAGCAAAACAAACAAAAAAAAAAGGAAGAAACGAACAGAGAATATGGAACAGATGAGGTGTGTCTGAGAAAGGGTAGCAGAGGAGGCGGGAAGATGGACGAGGAAGTTGAAAAGGACTGAAAAAGAGGATAAACGATGCGTTCAAAAATAGAGACGGACAGTTGCACTGAGTTTGGTGTGGTGGTTCTCTCTCTGTGCACCTAGAGACTCAGTCAGCCCAGTGTTGCAACTCTTTGTTCTCTGTTCAGTCTTAAAAGGAAAATATTTTTGTTTTATAAGTTTTTACTGTTTTATTATTTAAAAATTGTGGTGATGATGTTGATGACGAGTATTTTATTGATATTATGGAAGGAAACGGAATCTTGCACACCATTTATGTCTGCCTTTTATATTTTGTGTTTGGTTGTGAGTTTGTTTGTTTGTTTGTTTTTTTGGCCCCAAGTATTGATATTTACAAGCACAATATGGATATAACGGTGCTGCAGACTCGCCTGCCCTTGACGGGCATATTTAAACAAACCGACATGACATTGTTCATTCAGGTGTTGTGTGTCGGTTTTGGAGACGAAACAGTCTGCTCTACAACTCCAGTGTGACGTTACTCGATCAGATATGACATCATTGAAACTTGGGGATTATTAGCCGAACTGACCCATAAATGTAAATGTTCCACCTGGTTTTACGGAGATTGAAAACATTGTAGTACTATTAGTCATCCTATGCTTTGTGCACCTCCCCAAACATGCATGGTCCCTCCACATCTCTATGAATTTTAGTTTGGTTTGAACAAAAATTAAAAAAAAAAAAATAGAAACGTAGAAAAGGTGGTACATTTATGACAATGGTTCGTTTCCAGGAAGACTCCCCGCTCCTGAAAATACTTGCTCCGGCAATACGCAGGTCTCGACTAGTTGAGAATTTTCTGGAAGGGAATGGCGGCCTAACTCATGGGGCTTATAATATGCTTTTGCAGGGAGGACTCTGTTGCATATCGGTTGTTGCATTTAACACCACTCTGTCTGCTCTGGACTGTGTTCTGATCTCAAAGCTGGAAGTAAATCAATTCAAATTAAAAACAAAAGACTGTCAGCCATCTTCAGGAGATCTTGATCTTTGTGTGTTTCGGTACGTGAGGACAACTCACAGTCTAATGGAGAGGAGTCGCATCAGGATACGCTAACGACGTGTGGAACACCTGTCTCTTCTAAAGATCTTTTACTGGTTCATATTTTGGTACAATCACTTAAATAGAAACAAAAATCCTGCTCAGAAACACAGACTTTATCTATTATATTGACCGAACACAGTAAAAACATGAAACCGTTTAAACATGACCATTGCCCAGACTTTTAACTAGACTAATTAAAAAAGCATAAATGATGCAGCTCAGTTTGAATTTTGGAGGTTGACGACAGCAGGAACAAATCAGAGACAGGTTGTATTTTTTTATTTTAAAGAAAGAGCCTCCAATGACTTGCACTGCAGCTCTTTTCCTGCCTAACCTCTCCTTTGACACAGATGTGGGTGCACAAGGATGAAGTTTCTCTCTTCGGGTCAACTGTCCCACTAAGTTTTCACCTTTATGCTGCGTCCAACCTGCTAAATGAACTTTCATTTCATCCTTTTCAAACTGGCACACATAATCTAGTTCAGAAGACCACTGGTGTCTTCTGAAGAATCTGGATGTTGGTTTACAGTAGAAGTTGTGTCCTTTTGTTTCATCTACCTGTGTCGTTTTCACCGCAAAGCTGCTCAGGAACACAATGCAGCACAACTGAAGATAAACCCTCTTGATGTAAGTTTTACAGGACTTGTTCAACTTCAGCGCTTCTCTGAATGTCTGGGAGCCCGAAACACTCGAGTCCAAACCTCATGAGAATGCAGACGGCTATTACTCATCCTATACTGAGGCTGTTTTTTCCTTTTCTTCTCTCTGCAGATCAGCGGGACATTTTTCATCAAGATACAGGGAAATAACACAAGGAGATATAACGGAATCCGGCTGTTCTTCCATCTACACTGTGGATATAAAATCAGCAGGATGTATCTTTTTACTGACAGTGACAACCAAACTCTAGACAGGAAAAGATAATTAAACAACTGAATATACAGTATAATTTTCATTGATTTTTTTTCAACTGAAATAGATATCCATGTCGGATTCTCTATCCCTGCTTGCTTAGCTTGTACTTCCGTTTGATTCGGGCATATGGGCCAATGCTGTCATCGAACACAAAGTCCCACAAAACCCTGGTCCAGGATGTGTGCTGAGGCAGGAAGTCGTAGTATTCTGCTGCAATTTGCTTGACCTGACAACAACAAAGGTGAGGAAATTAGAAATGTATCCACACAGGACGTCAGCACGCTGTCTAAATGGCAGATTTTGATATTGAAAATACTGACAGAAGCTGGGATTTCAGGGCTGAAACCAAGAAAACCCACTACATTCTTCTAGTGCAGTCTGGTTTTGAGTGAAATCATTAGTTTTATCATTAATGCACAATTCCAGTTGCTCAAAATTCCAGATTATTTGCATTAATCATCACAGTTTCTTGCACATATCCAGTGGGAGGCAGGTCTGGACTGCAGACATGCCAGTTTTGAACAAACACTACTTCAGAACAGTGCCGCACTGTTGGAACACTTGCACAACTGTCCTTCAAAAAAAAAAAAAAAAAAAATAGATGGAATACATTATTTTCTTTTTTGAAGACTATCTGTAGCCTGTGGAAGTTAGGTTTTCAGTAGAATAATCAGCAGAGATGTTTAATAAAACCTGTAATGCAGTTTCTATCAGCATTCACTTATATCCATGCAGATTTTCATAGATTTAGTCCATTCTTAATCACATTTAACTGCCTAAATGGCCTTGTGGTGCTTGGTGAAACTGTTAATCATTCACCAAAACCTGTTTTCTATCAGATGGAGATTTGGAGTTGAAAGACTGGAGAATAGTATTTTTGAGACAGACAAAGAGAACAAGAGCACGCTCTTAGTTTGTGGTGAGTCCAGTCTTGCAAGCCTTCAACATGAACTAAATCTCTAAACCAGTCGTGGATCATCGCATTAAGACAGTCTCACCTGAGGTAGTTTGCTGCCAGGTATGCTGGGGAAGTCATGGTGCTCCATGTGATACCCGACGTTGAAGGTGATTAAGTTCAGAGCTCCGTAATAAGAATATGTTTCGTGTCCCTTCAGGAACATGTAATGCTCAGCTATGAAATGTCCTGAGATTGGATGTAATCCCATACCCAGAATGGAACCTGCAATTAGGTAAACAATTGGCTTCAGTCCCCATAGATAGTAGATAATTAAATCCACTGCGAGCTGAACAACCGCGTTCTGGACCTCGAGCAGACTCATTGGCTTCGGGTTGACCACCAATGGGCGAAGGGCATAAAAGAAAGGCTGGAGGATGACCCAGATTAATTTCCTGGCTGGGGTACAAAAGAACCACCCCTCGATATCTGTCGGGATGTCAACGTCCAGCTGGTCGCCGCCCAGATATCGATGGTGGTCGATGTGGTACTTCTTAAAAGCGGCAGAGTACGGCAGCCCAATGGGCAGGTTGGCCCACATGGCAAACCAGCGGTTCCACTTGGCCAGCTTGTTGCCAAAGGCGACGTTGTGAGAGATGTCATGGATGGCCAGAGTCAGCGAGTGGTTGATGCAGCCTCCGAAAGCATAGGCCCAGAAGAAGATCCACTTCCAGGAGAGGTCGTGTACCAGGTAGCAGGCCAGCAGCTGGGTTATGACCATTCCAGATACCACCCACTTCAGCTGGGGGTCCGGACCCATCAGAGACTTGATTTCTGGATATTTAGCTGAGGAAAAAAACAAACCAAAAAAAAAAAAAAAAAAAGGTTTTATAAGGAGCAGATTAAAGGAAGACAAAACAATGAGGAAACGTGGGAGAAAGCAGCCTGTCTGTTACACAGTTGTCGTCTGAATTCAATCTGAGTTGACAAGCTGCAACATCCTGGCCAGTCCCTGATGGGGTGCAATTCCAGTCTGTCTCTTGGGAAGAGTTTGCTGACAGGAACAACGTCTTAATTGGTAGGAGGAGGTGTTTTGCTGAGGGATGCAAACCTCACACATTCAGAGCAGTGTTAAAGAAAACAAAGACATCACGTCCACTTCACTTGTCTTGTGAATTTATTTCACAAAACAACTACAATTTAAGCCCTCAGGGACTCTGGATATAGTTTGCGGCACCACTCACACCCTAACATCCTAAAAAGGTCTAAATTGTAACGTAAGTGCAAATATATTAAACGATTCACCTGCTGAGCTGATCCCAGCGCACGTCTGATGCACGAGCGCCGCTGGGGGATGTGGCTTTACGCAAATGTTGCCTGGCTCTGTGTTTTCAGCTCACCTTTGTGATCACGCTATGCAAACAGGAAATTGGACTCATCTTGCTAACTTTAAGGTGAACAGCGTTGGAACACTGGTGTCAGTGTAGCCACTCCTTCCATAACTCGCATTTCTGGCCAAACCCTTTTCTTACTCAGTTAATGTTTAACAACGAGCAATTCCCCATCGCCAATGGTCCCTGGCCCAGGAAATGTGCTGAGGCTGGGCGTAAATTATAAGGCAATAATTTACAAGGAAATAGTTTCACATAGTATGTTTAAATATATGATGTTTTTACTAATATTTTATGATGCGAGTTCTGGTTTATATGCTCTTGTTTTTCATGCACGTGATAAAGGTTAAATCAGTAACCAGACATCATAAAATTGTCAGTTTAAACCGCCTCCGGTGACTTCAGTGCAGTCAAAACCATCACCGGGTTTCAGCTTCTCGAGGGTGAGATTGGAAAGTTGCTATGATTAATTGACAGAAAGGTGCTTTTAGATCTCTGTGTTTAAGCAAACCTGCATGTTATTCAGAGCTACGGAGGAAAAGCACTAATTTGCTGCTTATGGATGATATGCTCAGACACTCCCTAAGAGGAGTCAAAGTCCACAGGTGAGCGAACACCAACTGGACGTCACCTGTGCGAAGTATGGAGCTAGAGGTGACACCTGAGAGAGGAAGTTTCTCTCTCTCTCTCTCTCTCTCTCTCTCTCTCTCTCTCTCTTAGTTTTCCATTGAAATTGGAAACTAAAGTGACCAACCCGTTTAAGAACAGTTTTCAGTTCTTGGTAATGTTAATGCAAAAGCTTTGAAGCTGTTTTAGAACGACTTCTTGTTGTCTGCGTTCATTTAGTTAAAAAGTAAGAATAACCTTCACTGAAATCACAGCTGGGCGAGCTGGAGAGGTCACGTGAAGTGCATTAACTTTAAGTTTCACATCAGACTAATCTGGAGTCCTTGTGATGCTTCTCTAAGTCTAACACACCCGTGGTCATCTAGCCCTGCTCTAAATGTTATCAGAGGAAATACAGCATTGGCGTGGAACGCCAACAAAGAGGAAACACCCATGGTTCACCTGGCCTGAGGCACCAGAAGACAAAAAGAATACAACGGTCTCAGTATCATCTCTGTAAAAAGGATCCAAAGCTCCCACCCTACTGTCTCGCCTTTCAGGGCAGGGATGAGGATGATTAATACTAAAGTGTTGAATAATTGAAGACTTTAGGGTGTCAAACAGCATTCCTCAGGAAACTGTGCCAGATAAACTGGACTGAATCGTATTCATTACAAATCAAATTACAGTTCTAGTCTCTCAAACACATGAGATGACCTCTCTCTCCTCGTAATGTTGTTGTACTCATTCCATGCATTTCATGTGTGTCAGGAGATGAGAATGTGTAGTTGCTGGGGCAGGGGCACTGTCAGCAGCACCTGTTGCCTCCGAAGGATGACCGAGATGCAGATTAGTTTACGTGAGAAAGAACAGGGTATATGTCATCCAGATACTGTTTAGACTTCAGGGTCAGCTGTAGGAGCAAGCGTGAGAAACGCTAAACAGGCTTAAATAAGCTTCCAAAAATTAATGTTTTTTTTTTTTTTTTGTGTGTTTTTTTTTTTAATGTATGTCCTAACGCTAACAAAATAATTTGGTTTTCCATACAAAAAAAATCTACAAAACTACAATTGTTATTGATTTTTTTTTTTTTTAACGTTTTTGGTCAACAATTACATCAATATTTAACCACAAATATGCGTTAAGTTTTGGAGGAATGTTTCTGCTTGTACCTCTCCCTGCTTACATTGGAGGCTGATACCTCGTTAAGCAACGGCTAATAAACAGGTTTAACCGGCTGAGGTCAGGAAGAAACAAAACGTACAACTTTAATTTATGCCTGTGTACTATATGGCGGTGAATTCGTTGATAAAGACTTTTTTTAAAAAGACACCTGTTGAATCTCCTTACCCAGAATTTCTTTTCTTCTTGAAGTGTGCGGCTGGTCAGTATAGACCCATTCAAAGTCGTCTCTTCCACCTGCCTTCCCCATGACAAATCTCTGAGTGAAAGAGCCAGTCTGGCGGTGTGTGTATGTCATCGTCACATTGCCGGGGCACACCCACCTGCACAGGTTGGAGACTGGAGCTGCAAGGTGGAACCGCAAGCCCCTCCCACCAAACCGGCTGCGCGTCCGCCGCATCAGACTTTATAATATTTATGCAAAGAAATGCTGTGTGTAGAGAGGATGAGCTTATTAATGTTTGGGATAAAGATAAAATAAGATGCAATGAAATCTTTATCAATCGATTGTCATATACGGTAGTTAAATATGCTTGCGTATATATCGGGTTCTACGGTAAGGAGGTGGGGGGAGGAAGGAAAAACCGGAAGCGCTGTACACAGACCTTCTCATGCTTTCTGCCGGCAGTGGATTCAATTAAACCTGCGGAAACATGTAAAAGCCTCCTTCGCCATCATTTATAGATTAAATATGTTTGTTCATCAATTTCCCTTAAAAAAGGAATAAATCAAGCTGGTGGGTTTTTTTTTGCAGGTGGGTAATAGAGATAGAGGTAAGTATAGTTACTTAAATGAATTGGACTACCACCTGAACTACATACATGTAACAATTACGCTTAATAATTGTAATCAAACATACTGACTGCAACATTCTATGACGAGAATAGATCTCATCTTTGAGTTTATTTTTAGGACATTTTCTAGATCATGTAGGCCTGGTTAATAAATGTAAGGCATGGAAAATTTTAAATTGGAAATTCTGATTTACAAACAATTCGGTCCTTGAAGTGTCATCAATTAAACCTTTCTGAATTAACTTCATATCTTATAATTCCATGATCCACGTTTGAGCGTTGACTACATTCCAAATCACGCGAGATTTCAAAACTGGATCGTTGTGGCGACGAGAGTTCAGCAGTGATCAGAGTTGTGGCGGTTGAGGTAGGAGGAAGCTTGAGTGCAGACAGAGGGAAATAATAATATATAAGTAGCAGGAAAATCATCTGGTATCATGGCTTCGGGGGACACCCTGTACATAGAAACGGATGGGTCAGAAATGCCTGCGGAAATAGTAGAACTGCACGAAATCGAAGTAGAGACGATCGAGACAACAATTGTGGGAGAAGACGGTGAGCACCAGCCTATGGTCGCCCTCCAGCCTCTTGACACAGACGGTCCACACTCGATTCACTCGCAAGAGGTGATTTTGGTGCAAACAAGAGAAGAGGTGGTTGGCGAAGATGACTCAGAGCTGCACACTGATGATGGTTTCGAGGATCAAATCCTCATACCAGTACCCGCCGTGGAGGAGGACTATATAGAACAGACTCTCGTTACAGTCGATGGGAAAAGCTCAACAACAGGGCGGATGAAGAGGTCTGGAAGCGGAAAAAGAGCGAGCAAAAGGAGCTATCTGACCGGGGGTGAAGTTGGCAGAAAATGGGAGCAGAAGCAAGTGCAGATCAAGACTTTGGAAGGAGAGTTTTCCGTTACTATGTGGTCTTCTGGTAAGTTCCTGATTGAATTCTTGCATCCTGGCTACATGCTTTGTCCTCGCGTGTGTGACTAGGCCCAGTTGAGGCCTTGTCCTCCGCGAAAGCAGGACTTATTTCCCAACTCTGAGCCACTTTAACTTCACTTGAAATGTTTTTGTTTTTATTGGAAGCCATGTTTTATGTGTCGATGGGCGCCGCCATATTTCCCCGGTCTGGAAAGTATGGCGGCCCGAAAAAATGGCGTTTATTTGGCCGACGAACATGGCGGCGAGAGTGGGAGAGCAGCAGCTGGCTCCGCTAGGCCGCTGTGGCGCAGTTCAGTTCAACTTCAGTGATGCCTTCACGAACCGCTCACACCGAAACTTCCGGCATTAGGATCCGACGTGATAGAGTTAGTGTCTAAAACGAAACAAAACCTTTATTCTAAAGCATTTTTGAGGAAATGTTGAATTCGCTAGATTAGATTTGAATAGTTTATTTATTTATTAATTTATTAATTTATTTATTTATTTATTACTGCTGAGCTGTTAGTTAACAAGGGCAATTGCATTATATAGCGGTTGGGTAATAGATGAGAACTTGCCATTTCTATTATCGTATAAAATGTTTAAATTACTTTTCGTGAATTTCACGTTAGCCATTTATTAAAAATCATATATTTGTTGCAATAAAATTTGAACCAGCCCTTTAAATACTCACTAAAAGTAAGATCAATCTTCTGCTTCTCTTTTATCAATAAATAACAGTGTATATTGTAGTTAGTGAGAAGAGTGAGGGTAGTTGTTTAAGATAAGAAGGCTTTAATCAATGTACTCTACACAAGCTGGCTTCATAATCAGCACATTTGTATCTCTCTCCTGTAGATGACAAAAAGGATATTGATCATGAGGAGCAAATCACAGGTGAAAATTCTCCTCCAGATTATTCAGAATACATGACGGGTAAGAAGCTTCCTCCTGGAGGCATCCCAGGCATTGACCTTTCAGACCCAAAACAACTAGCAGAGTTTGCCAGGTAAATGGAAAAAGGTTTTTCCATGCATTTTATGAACACACTTTGAAATTTGTTTTCTTTAATAAAACAGCTAAAAATGTGTGCCAATGCCATCCTCTTGCTGTAAAAAAATTTTCACGCTCTCCAGTAAAGTAATTATTTGCTTGATTATAGTGTCATAAAAAGTGATCTTTTGATGTTATGAATTGTTTCAGAATGAAACCAAAAAAGGTGAAAGAAGATGATGCACCCAGGACTATAGCCTGTCCACACAAAGTGAGTATATTGTTGAGGCAGCCTGAACGGAATTCTCTGTCATTTAAATCATTTTGATCAGAACAAATATGTATTAATTACAATTTGTATGATTTTGTGGTCAGGTTGCTGAATTTTAAATGTCTACCAATGGATTGATCTTGTTTCCTTTTGTGTTAGGGATGTACCAAAATGTTCAGGGATAACTCTGCAATGAGGAAACACTTGCATACTCATGGGCCACGTGTGCACGTCTGTGCAGAGTGCGGCAAAGCCTTTGTTGAGAGCTCAAAGCTGAAGAGGCATCAGCTTGTACACACAGGAGAGAAACCTTTCCAAGTGAGTAACACCACACATGCCTCCTGCAGTGTAAAACCTGCTGACTGTCATAGGAGTCGTAGTGAGCTCTGCCAATGGAACTATGTTGACATATTTTATTTTACCCAGTCTGACACTTTCAGAGCATTGATTCATCCTTGTCTGTCTGCAGTGCACATTTGAGGGCTGTGGCAAGCGGTTCTCTCTGGACTTTAACTTACGCACACATGTACGTATCCACACTGGAGATCGCCCGTATGTGTGCCCCTTTGATGGCTGCAGCAAAAAATTTGCACAGTCGACCAACCTGAAGTCTCACATCCTCACACACGCCAAAGCAAAAAACAACCAATGAATGAGCCCCTGGCCCGGACCACAGCAGCGTGAGTGTTTACTGGGGGACTTAATCTGTCTCTCTGCTCCTCAACAAACTGGTAAACTTTATCATTTGTACATCAAAGCTATCAACAGAGAAACGATATTTTCTCCAGCTTTTTGATACAGTTAATTTGGAGGTTTGGTCAATGAACTTTTGAGAACCCCCGAGCCTCTCAGGCAGTCTACCCTACTGTGGCACTACATGGATGAATTTACAGTCTCTTCTTGTGAAGATGTTTTATTCATGAGTCTGCATCTAAGAAATTATTTATACCTAAACATAGACAGCTCAGAATTTTGCTGTAAGGATAAATTTGCATCAAGCAGTAAGATATTTTCAATTTTCTACCCCACCAAGTGTGCATATTGTACACTGTTTGACATAAGCTCTGTGTGTGCATTCAGGATTGTCCTGTAGCTCTTTGGAAAAGAGGTCTCAGTTTGTATTCCCTTAATGTGAGCGTCTCAGTGGGTTTTTTGCTTTCGGAGCGAGTGTCTTTGTATAACTTCATTTTGTACTCGGCAATATCAGAATCATGTAGATGATAGTCATGTGAGTTTCAATAGCGATCACTAATTAAAAAGTTTTCCCCTCGCGCCATCATCACAAATTTCCATTTGTCTTCTGACAATAAATAGAAATCATTTGTCTGTGATCTTGCTGATCCTTTCGTGTAGCATCATCACCATGATTATTCAGGAAACTCATTCATCACGTGTTGCTTCGTTGATATATGAAGGTGTTTGGCCATTTAGAGTTCTTTATTTATTAAGAATGTAACAAATGGAAACATTAGTCCATCCATTCTTGATGTTAACCACACTGTTAAACCACTTCATTAGGGAGTTTTTTTTCATGTCTTTACACTCAAATCACTCTGTAGCTAACAGTGTCCCCCAGTATTAGGTTGCTATGGCAGTTTGATAGTTGTTTTAATAAAAGTATTTATCTACTTTTGAGTAATGAGAAAGTCATATTCTACTTGTATTTATTTATCTATACCCTGCTGAATGTCTTATTGTAGCTGGTCTGAGTTTTTCCACAGGGTGTGTCAATATTTCCATTGCAAATTCTCTTTATAGTACCATACTTAAGGGTCGGATTACATTGTTTTTAAAATGTGTTTTGTTATTAAAAAGAATACACAGTTGACACTCCGAGGAAAAAAATCCAACTTTAATTCTCCGATATTTCTAACATCGACTTAAGAGATAAGGTGCCAGAAGCTGAGCAGACAGACATTACAGTACAGTTACCGTAAAAGAAATCTTTCTTTTAGAAATCTTAAGCTACAAACTATGCAAATACAAAACAAACATCGTAAATATTGGTTTTTCCCTGAAGTTTATCAATGGTTCACCAGTAACGCGTAATAGGCCATGTGTGCACATTTACATGTGACGTATGATCCTCTTTGCATATGATTTTCAGTAAACATACCTTCATCTATTGTTCCTACTTATGATTTAACCTGTGTATTTGGGTAAGATTCTAAAAAATAGATAAAATGAACAGTGCAGTAGCAGCAGTCAGGCAATTCAAACACTGTCACAACTCTTCATCACTAATTAATTTAAAGTAAAAAAAAATCAAGACTTAAAATAACAATCTGGTATTATCTAACTTGAAGAGGTGACAGATTACAAAAAGAGGCACAAATCTTAACCAGGCATTTTGTTTTTCCAATTCACCATAGTTCTTTCAGTACCTAAATCAGGAGTTAGGATGCACGTGTACTCCTGGTGTCTGGCCCCTGCCTTCGCCCCTGATGGTTTCAATCACCGTGATCATAGTGAAGTCACTTACGTCAGCAGTGCCTTCAGCAGCTCAGGGTAGTTTGGTGTCCCCCAGCCTGTGACAGGGTCCCAGGATGGTGCAGCACAGAAACCTTGACCCTGTACCTGCTCATCCAGACAGCTCAGGTGGCAGCCTTCAGTCACCTGGAGACACAGATACACAAAGTTTTAAAAAGAATCAATCTTCACTGTAGCACTTCAAAGGGTAATCAATCAAATGCAGACATAATTTGATAGATTTAACTGTAAAGTTTGCCTTACATCAAAAAGAGCTTGCCCTTTTAGTTTGTAGAGACGAGGGTTGAGAAAGCCGAGGACAGGTAATCCCTTCAGGATCCGCTGGTCATTGATGAGAGACAGCATGCCTCCGACCACTGGGGTCGATGCCTGGAAGGAATAAAAAATGAAATCTGATTCTGCGGAACCTCGTGTTAACGTTGTATTTCAGTAACTTGTTATTCTGAATTCCTCTGTTGCTGAAAAGCAAAGCTGACATCTTACCGAGGTTCCAGACACCCAGGGGACGGGTACTCTGTTGATGACCACCCAGTAATTGTCAGACAGTGCAGCCATGTCTGGGTAGGCTCTGCCAGTGGTGTTGTAATACGACTGAGGAGGGAGGACTTTTGCCATGGTTTTCAAATATGCATCCACTGCCGAGGCCTTTAAGAGCACAATTAGATTTCAACAATCTTATAATCTGATAATTGAGTCCTAAATAAAAAAAGATGATGTCCCATAGCGCTACCTGGTAGTCGGGCATCTTGAAGACATTGCTGAAGCCTCCTCCGCTTATGTAATCTGTCACCTCATATGTGACCTTAAAAGGGTTCTTAAATGAGGTTCCTCCAACTGTGGTCACATATGGACTAGAAAAAAAACAGTGCAGGATTATAAGTGTCTGTTCCTAACCCTTAAAAAAAGAGAGAGCCGCTAAACAGGTGTTCTACCTCGAAGCTGGAAAACTGGGCCTGAAGGAGTTCTTGACTGAGTGTCTGCAGCCAGCACCGCTGTCACCTGGAGGTACCAGAGCGAGAGAAAGAATTACAAAAGACTCAACAGAAACGGTGACTAAAACTTATGTCTAAAACTTTTCATTCAGATTAAAAGTTCTGTGCGCTTATTGGTTACTGACCAGAAGCAAAGAGCAAAGAGATTCCCCTCATGCCGGCCTTCATGAACTCAGTGTTGATGCGCTCCATGTAAGCAGTAGACAGGCTGTCCTCGTCATCTCCATAGCTGATGGTGTGAACCCATGGTAGGTCAGACATGTTGCTGAGCAACACCATCCACTGGAGGAACGGCTCCTGGGACTCATGACGACCTGTAGGTGAATGAGGAAGTGGTTGAAGTGAGTGAGTTGCAACATGCTGTTTGAAAATCTCACGTGTTACTGCTTTTAGATTATTTCTGTCCTTCACAGAACAACAGGATTAAATCCCACTCGTACCTGGATTGGTGAAGACCCATGTGGGAATGTTCGCACCAGTGCTCATGATGTACTCCACATCCAAACTGGCCTCGATTCCGGCCTTTCCGCCTCCCTGAGTGCCCACAACCCGATCCACGTGAGTGTGATGCTGGAAGCCCCTGCCAAACAGGCTCATGAACTCAGCCAGGTCTGCAGGACTGTAGTATTGCTCCAAGAACTGCGAAATGGTGGCAAAAATTGTGAAATTATGCCATCTCAGCAAATGCAACACTTGGTGTTACGAGGATATTCCGAGATGGCCCACCTGAGCTACAGCCTGGCTGTTCTTTTGACCTTTTCCCACATCATCTGATGTCAGATTATAACGTTCCCTGAGGACTGAAGGAGTCACTCCCATGTGTATTTCTGCCGTGAAGCCACTCTGCTTCCTTTGCTGCAGTGGACGAGGAAGACGATGAAGTCCGCCAACTGTGAGGGGACAAAAATAAGTACAGTCAAATAAATCATTACTTTTCCAATCAGGAAATACTTCACTTGACAGTTCTTGCCAAAGTCCAAGTGCTGGTGAACGTCATCAGGAACAGAATACGGAGCTGAAGACCTCACTTGAAACTGGCCATCTCGGCTATAACGATGAAACCTGCTACCTGGGAGAAGTTGTTCTGCAACCCTGAATACAAAAAGAAAAAAGCTGAAAATAAAGGACTACCACTGAAAGAGGATTCATCTTTCAGGATAAAACCATGATCTTTGAATTGATCAGAAAATGGAATCTAAGCAGAGAGGGTATTTTTGTGTTAGAAATATGTCAAAAGCAAGGAGAGGGAGGAAATTTGTTCAGTAAGCAGAAAAACGGCGCATTGAGTAGTGCTTACTCTGCAGTCATGGAGCACTCTAAAAAGTCCTGAGTGTGAACAGTTTGACAGTTTGTAACCCCATTCGTCTGTAGCCAGTGACGCACCACCTTCTGCGTCAGATCAGAAGGGCGCACAAGGTTACCAACTTCCTCCAGGGTGAGATATTTACCTGTGACGAAACCTTTGTCAGAACTCTACTCCAAAGCAACCTGAATACAAATGAGCCCCACCGTAATGTGCGGAGTCAGGGTCTGACACCACTTGGAGCATCTTCTCAAGCAGGTCAACATTTTGTTGTTTTAGAGCAAAGGTCAGCTGAAGTTGCTCTGATGGGTCAATCCTACCAACATGTATCCAGTCTTTGGGTTTTCTGAGAAAAGAGGTTTAAAAAAAAAAAGATTGTCACCATGTATTTAAACCAACTGTTATGTGTTTGATTTAGTTTAAAAACATCTTACGCATTGATTAGTGTAAATTAACACATTCAAGTCATTTGAAATTAAAAAGAAAAAAAAGCGTAATCATTGTGATGCAGCAGTTTATCTAGCGCTTTCAGTGACAACTGCAGTATTTAAAAAAGTAAACAGGCCTCTTTCAATATTTGCATATCACTGCACACGTTTCTCTGGAATTGTGCACAATTATTACGATAAGAGAGAACCTTGATAATGTCAATGCAAAATGATATACGTATATTGAAGAAGGAGACGCCAAAAATAATGTTTAATGGATTACATGAGAAAAACAAAGCCTCCTAAATGAAATTATCTTACAGAACATCTTGGTTACGTTCCAGATATCCACCCCAGACCAAGGAGCACAATAGCACGGGAATGGTGAAGGTCAGTCTGTCAGAATAAAGGAGGACAAATATGTTACTTCCCGAAAAGTCGCTCAAATCACAATGCTAATGTTAGCACGTAGCTATGTTGGTCATTACAAATGAACACGGCAGCAATAACACAACTCACACTAGAATCGCCTGTCCTCTCGACAATGGTATGAAGAATGTTTAATAATAAAAGACTTACAGTGAGCTCATTACGTCCTCTGTAACAACAGGGTCACCCGTCTTCGCTGTGGAACTGTAGGTCAGGACGCACTTTAGTCAGGTGACTGTTCACGTGACTTTGTTGATCAGCCTCTCCTCGGATCATGTGGTCACGAACCCGGCGCGTCAGCTGAGCCGTCCTGGACTAAAAGCGAAGTTCTCTGTTAATTTTATCTGGGTTTGTTGTTGTTTGTTTGTTGGTTTTTTCATCAGAGTAGCCATCTTCTCTGAATCCCACGTATCCTGAGCTGGCACTCAATCCAACCGAACGAAGGCAACGCCAATTACAGGTAGAGGGAGGCGTGCCGCCCGAGATAGATAGAGTATAGGAAATACCCGCTTTATCCACTAGCTACTCTGCTAGGTATCATGTTTATACCAACTAGTTTATGAGATTGTAATATTTTTTATCCAATTAATCCGATTAATTACCACACTGATAGAATACTCGAGTTTCGATTTAAGCACTTTCATGTTTTAATTTACTTGCTGTTCC
>BJFM01000792.1:84223-97590 GCA_016586285.1 Arothron firmamentum | reverse complement strand
ACACACACACACACACACACACACACACACACACACACACACACACACACACACACACACACACTCAGCAGAGGAGCCCTTTGGCAAAGATCTGCGTCCACATGAATATGAATGAGGAGGTAAGACACTAGGGAGACCCAGAGAATCTGATGACAGTGCAGGAAAACAGCCGAGCATCCACAGGGATGTATGACTTCTCAGCCCTGTCACTGATATGATAAAGTGGCTGAATTTGAATGGACGTGTGCGCGCAGGCCCGTGTGTGCCCGGGAGTGTGTTCCGTCAGATGCATATGAATAATGTATTCATAGCCGGGCCCCCCCGTGGCTGTCCATACAACCTCGGCTGTGTGTGTTGTGTTTAGCCTGCCCAGCTGGCCGGGTCACAGGGGACGCTCGGCACATTATGTCACAGTCTCATGAGAGGTGTGGGTGCATGTTCCCTTTTCATCATCAATCAACAGCACAAACTGTTTAACAACGACAATGGGGCAGTTAAGAGGCCCCTCAGCTCACGCCAGAAGTGGTGATAATTACCTAAACATGAAGTTGTCACTCTCCTCCCTCCTCAGTGTTTCTCCGCATCTGCCAGCGTCGATCAGGGCGAGCGTGGCTCCCGCACCAGGGAGACAGACAGTAATTGGAGAGATTGATTTTTTTTTTTCTTTAAAGGCTTATTCATTTGACCTGCACCTTGTCCATACGGAGCATTTTTATTAAGCTTGATAAATGCCTGTGTGTGGCTTCCCTGATCCTTCAGTTTAATTTGCTCATATGCTCTTTTATTGTTGGGAAATAACTGAAATTCTAACAGCTGATTAATTTGATGAGAACATTTCACCCATCATTTGCGCACTTTGATCATCTATTCAGGCTTACAAAATCAAAGAGTGATAATAAATCTGCCTACATCAGACTCCCATATTGAACAAAGCCGCTGCGGAGCTTCTTGTGGAGAAGGAGCTGATTTTGAAGGAAAATTTGAAAAATAAGAAAATGACAAACAACACAGAAGAATACAAGGACATATGTGAAAATAACTTTAAGCTCAAGATGTGGAAAATCTCGATTTAAAAAACAAAGTTGTATGTATGTATTGTATGCATAAGTATAAAAGCACTCATTTTATTTCATAGGAGTGTAAACTAAAAAGAACTGCAGCTGGAGACAGAGTCCACAGAGTCTGCAGACGCTGGCTCGTCTGTCCAGCCTTTCCAGGATGGTTATAAACCTGTGAACGTACGTGTCATCAGACAGTGTCTCTGTGGCAAAACAGAGAACTCCAGGAACAGTGTGTCCTGAGCTGGAAGAGCAAGTGCTGAGTGAACTTTTCCTCCATTATGAGCGCTCTCTTCTGTTACTCCAACAGATCTCTCAGCGTAACAGAGCGGCGGCACAAAAACGCAGCAGAATTCTTTATCTGCGCTGCGATGGTCTGTGAAAGCAGAGGCACAGAGTTGCCTTGAAACCCAGGAACTAATCCATGATATTGATCAGTGTGTTTCATACTGGCCCCTGTAATCCATCATGCTAACAGTGCGGGATAGGCCTAATTTATATCATCTGAAAGGTGTAATCAAAGATGAATGAACCCCAGCGTGGCGGAAATGTGCGCTGGGCCATAATTTCCTCCGTGGTGAGTGATGATAGCTGGCGATAAACACAAACAGCAGAAAGAAAGAAAGAAAGAAAGAAAGAAAGAAAGAAAGAAAGAAAGAAAGAAAGAAAGAAAGAAAGAAAGAAAGAAAGAAAGAAAGAAAGAAAGAAAGAAAGAAAGATTCGGCGTGACCAAACACGCTGGCATTTTTACTGCTGAGTCTGAGCTGAATCTGAACTTTCCTCTGTCAAATTTCAGGATGGTTGTGATGAAAAGGATTTGTTTGAATGCATTCTACTAATTTGTCCTGCACCTAATTTCAGTTTTCTTTACCTGAGACACAAACATTGTCCAGGCCGTAGCAGTCAAGCGCTGCAATCCAGAACAACAGGACTTAAATATTAGAAGCAACTCAAATTATATCTGTAATTTTGTGATCATGACTGTTGCTGCAGGGTCAATTTTAACAACAGTTTAGCTTTCGTACAATAGGAGAGGTGACAGCAGACAGGCTGACCCAGTGATGAGGGCGTTGGGCATCAGCAGAAGGCTGCAGAGAGAGAGAGAGAGAGAGAGAGAGAGAGAGAGAGAGAGAGAGAGAGCAGCTGCAAATATAGCACATGTAAATATATATAAATGTTTCCTTTTAAAAAGCCACTTAAGAACCCGAACCCTTTAAATAAGGCCAGGAATAATCTGTTTCCTTCGTTGCGGTAGATCCAGAAGGGATTTGCAGAAACATTCGGCAGTGACACAGATCTACATAATCATTTTAAGTTTCTACCCGCTCCTTCCAATGATTCTCCTGCTGTCATTTTAGATACCGCTAAAACTGATTTGGGCTCCCTAATCTCCCAGTATTTCTTAGACTTTAAAAATCTCTAATATCATAAGGAGATTATTTCATTTATAATTGATTGAGTGCATTTGAAGAGTGCCACTTCAAAGTTGCCGAATTAAAGATGCATTTAAGACGCCCGGTGCCGGGCGCTGTGAGTCGCGGGGTGGGGTGAGAGGTTGTGTTGGAGGGAGGCAGAGGGATGTTTGGGAAAGGTGGCAGTGGAGGGGTGTGTTGGGGGAGGCGGTTGTGTTTTCCCAGTCCAGACTGCTTAAAATGAGCTCTTGCAAAATGCTTCTCTCAGAGAAGCTGTCGGACGCTCGCGGCGGCAAGGCTGTGGATTCTTCTTCTGGGATTCTCCATCAAGTCCTCCTATCCTCCAAGTTCCTCAGAGAGCACATGAGGAGGAACAATCCCAGGTAGAGTCCACATACCCGTAAGAGACTTTAGCCAAATATCTTCCTCTCCACTCAAAGAAATTAGAGTGGAGCCAAGAAAAAGGCACTTTTCCCCAAAGCTTTTTTCCCCCATAAGCTCAATCTTTGGATTTCCAGCACACACAAATCTTCACAGGCCTGGACTAGAATATGAAGCTCCCTGATTCCCCATCTCTGCTCCTCTCCAGACTGAGCTCATTCAGGCTCTCACCTCCTCTTTGCCTGAACAATACCTGCAGGTCCTCCCATTGGACCACTTTGAGGGTCCACATTAAGGCAGAGAAAGCCAGATAGGAGAGTCTTTAAAGCAAATCTTCTCCAGTCTCAAGGAGCAGAAGCAAGATGTGGCCAATCGGAGCGCTCAGGCCTTTGGGAGCGCTTATTTCTGACTAAATGAATCTTGACAGTGAGGAGGATGCTCTCCTCCTGCCCAGTATTGTACCAGTCAACTACATGCCCCCTCCCCAACATCTCGTTGCCTGAGATTCTGCGACTACCCCCACCCCGACCATCACCACCAGCACCACTACCATGGCCCAACCAGATCATAATCCTCTTAACGTTCTGCCTTATTAACCACTCATCTAAATGACATGAAAGCAACCGGCTGGAGAGAGGGAGAGGGGGGGGAAAAGTAAATTATTTCCCCTGGAATAAAGTCTTGGCCCTTCCACCATACACTACTCGCTATTTCACATTTGATTATGTGACAAGTGTATCTAAGTCTGTTCGGGGCTCAAGAGAAATGTATTTCAGAGCCCATCAGGCAGAGCAAATTTAAAAGAGGGTCCAATGTGCCCTGTGAATGTGCAGGCACACACACACACACACACACACACACACACACACACACACACACACACACACACACACACACTGTCACATTAGCCCACACTCCCCGCTAAATTGAATTCCAATTAAGACGATTCCACAGATGATGAATAAATGGATGATTTGGCTCTTTTTTTCTTTTTCAATTGAATGCTCCGTGATCCCTCTAACCCTCAGAGGAATCCACTCATTTGGGCGCCGCTGCCCAGCCAGCGCAACCTGGTGAACCTTCGTCCTGTGAACCTTCTGTCCTGTTGGGTTTGAGAGAGAATATGTACGTATGTTCTGATTGGTCTGTTGTTTATGTGCTAATTTTCCACTTTTTGCATGATGCTTCCATACAAACAAATGCATAATTCTGGGTTCATAGAGGCTCAAATGCTGGAATGGTGGAGACGGCGCCGTCTAGCAGCAAACCGCACTTCACATTCCTCATATACTTCCCGTCTCACTTAAGCCAGTGTGTGGACTGTATTATCGTGAGTGTGACAGAATCTCACGCCTCCATCATAAATGACTCCGCTGGGTCCAAACCTGAACCGCACCGGCTGTCTCAAATCTTTGCTTCTCCACCGACCAGCGTGCCAGCGACAGTCGGACCAAGTGTCTTTGTTCTGACGGCCCTGAGGCAGATGCCCCTACGCTAGCGCCCCCTGCTGAACGGAATCATTTTCACTCCAGGTTTGTTGCTCAATCAAAATAATTAATTTCTCGTTTTTAAATTGGCCTGTGGGGATGTCGTTGTTGCTCCACAGCAGCTGTATCACCAAATATCAGCTCGCTAAGGTTCTGTTTTGTATTTATTGCGACATGAGCTGTGATTAGAGCCCCCTGATATACTTCTCAGTTTTAGATTTGACTGCATTTCTGAATCGCGCAGATCATAAGCACTGCCCAGCACGGAGCAGAAGACGCACCAAACACAGTGTATCAGTCTGGAAACAAGTTTAACAGGCTTTTCTCAGATTTTCTTGGCATCACTTGGACACTTTTTTGGCATGAAATACAGCACTCGTCTGTGTTTGGACCTGCTGAGATAAAATGGAGCTGAAATTTGCCTTTCTTTTGACTTCCCTATGTGAACACCATGCTCCTGTTAAGTTGACTAAAGACACCATGTCCAGGGCTTTGTACGCTCTGTTTGGTTTCCCCACATCTTGTTTTCTTGTGGCTCCTCGGAATACTAAAGTCCTTTTCAGGGAGTTTATGAGGGCCCGCCTTGAGGAGCGAAAGCCCAGGCCGTGTTTGCTTTGGGAATAGTCTCCTGACAGGGTGCTAAAGGAGCATGTCAGAGCACAGGTCCTAAAGTGTTTGGGTAAAGAGAGCTGCTACCTCTTGCCACTGAGGAATCCGCCCTTCTTCGGTAATCTGTCACACCCTCTTCCAAATAAAACCGCTCAGAGATTTTCACACAAGTCTGTCAGGGTTAATATTTACCCCTGCCCTTCGGTCAAGAGCGGGGGTAAAGGGGCCGACAGCGACAGGGAGGGAGACAGAAAGTTTTTGACGGAGGTGTCATCTGCGTGTCTCCTAACATGGGCTGATAAGGACTGACTAAACAACACATTTTAGCTGAGATTCTCCTCGGTGAATGTTAGAATCTCAGGCAGCAGAAGAGGGTTTTACACTTTGGAGACAATTCTCTGGTATTTTCCTGGCAGAGGTTTGATTTGAATATTGGCGGACTGGACAAAACTGATGATTTCAGACCCTTTTAGACATCTGATCTTGATCCGTGCAACAGTTTTTAAAACAATTCTTCTGTATGTTGCAGATTTTGCATCAGAGCTCTGACCTCATGGAGTGGCCACTGGTTACAGTCACCTTTAAAGATGTGCATAGATGGATTTTATTAACTGGTTGAGGCTAATTGTTTCCTCTGCTGTCAGTCTTAACACTCAGTTAAGTTAATTACCCAAAGGTGAAGTCAGATGATTGTTTAAAATTAACAAATAATAACAATACAAGTTTTAAAAGAATACAATCACATATTCAGCTTCTGCTTCTGTTTCTCTTAGCCCGTCACGCACGTGCGGTGGTGGGCGAAGTGGGGGAGTCCCTGCAAAAGAGAGAGGGGTAGTGGCGGGGGATTTAGTGTGGCCTGTCAGAGGGCTAATTCCTGCGCTGGCGTTGGAGCTCCTCAGCTCCGCCATGGCTCAGATATTCAGATTTGGGCTGGGCTGCCATGTGGGCTCAGAGATACTCTGCAGCCGACTCCTCCCCCGCCTATTCAGGGCCCGCGAGGAGCCTTGGGATGGCGTTAAAAAAGGAGATTAAGTTTCCTCCAGGGAGCAAAGCTCCTTAAGGGGGTATCTATGTGCCTCTCAGCCGCCTGGTCAGTGAGGGATGCGCAAGGGGGGCCTCGCTATGAACTCTAAAACAGTGGTGGGTGGGGGCCCAGCATGCAAAGAGGCTGACCTGACTCCCACCCATCTACTGACACCACCTTGTCTGTGGTTAGCGGCACAAATGTTGATGTCCACTCGTATTCATGGTGAAGATTCCCTGATAAACAAGAGTGTGAGCATAGTGTAGAGTGAGCAAAAACAATGAGAATGAGAACCTACACAGATTTCCAGAAAAAACACTGTTTTACATATATATAAAATTAGCAAGAATGATAAAAGAGAGAGGGGGGGGGGAATCTAAGGAGTTCTTCAGATTTCTAGCAGGCCTGTAAAAAAGAAAAGCCCTTATCTGCTCTATTCAGCAGCCGTCTCTCCTGGGAAGCGGGGATCACCGTACCGCAGGACTGTCAGGTCCTGCCAATAGCCATAATGGACCCTAATTCCACATTAATGCAGTCTAAATGAAGTGTCAGGAGGAGATTGATCTGTTGAGGGCCTTGCTTCGTTGGAGGCTGTTCTCGCTAGTGGGCGCCTCAGCGGACACCTGGTTACCCCTCTACAAACACCAGGGGGGAGGGGGGGCTGTTCTAAAGCCTGCAGAGAGCAACCTGTCAGACCGTACACGCACGCATCTTTGCAAAGTCTGAACTATGTTTAAAAAACTGACTGAGACAGAACGAGGGTGTAAGTTTGGGGGGGGGAAAGGCTGCAGGTAGCAGGATGGGATCCGGGATCCTTTTTAAACGAAGGTGCATTTTCCGTCGTGTTCTGTTGTTTGACAGGTGCATAGGCCGGATAATTCTGCCAGCGGGAGACTTTGTGGGGAGCTTAAATACTACCAGTCCTCCTACTATACATTATCTAAAACCCCATTTTACTCCTTTCCATTAGTAATTCTTGTCCACAGAAGTGGATTTTTACTCACTGTCAAGTTTAAACTGCTACTTTTGCTGTATAGAGAGCATTAGGCTAATCATGCCGTAATTCTACTTTCTGTATGCTTGTCAAAAATACACAGAAGTAGCAGGGAGACACTTTTCTGCGGAACTTCTATTTTTGTTCGACCATCCTCATGTTAGACAAGGCCAGAGCCAAGACTGGGGTGTGATGTTCTATCCAATGCACACATAATATGCTAAATAATTTGGTGCATTTCCTCGAAAGATGTTAATTTCCAAATACTTTCCAATGACCTGGAAATAAATCATTATCCTACAAATTACTGTGGCTTTAAATAAAACCTACATTTTATTAAGGCCCTTTCAGGGTCCATTTGATGTTTAAATCACATCCATGCGGTCGTCCAGACCCGGCCTCCCTCACATCCAGCGCTCATCCACAGTTATCTGGAACCCTGTATATCACATTTCATGTAGTCATGGTGGCAGATGATTGCCACCATGAGAGTGTGATCACAGGCGCTCGGAGGGTGATGCTTCGACACGAGAAGCTGCCGATCTTTGGATGAGCTTGGCAGGTGACTGCAGGAAGTGTGTCAGCGTCGGTTTGATTCACTTTAATGCCGCAGTTTTTGGCACATGCGGTCAGGTTAATGAAACTCAGTGAGAGAGCACTCCTCCTCGGGTCTCGCCTGCCAGGACGCTGCGGGTGATGGGATGAGGTTCAGCCACCGGCTGCCTCTTTCCCTCTGCACCCCTCCTCTAACAACAAGACAGTCTGATACCCTCTTGAGGCACCAAAGCCCCCCCAGTTCAGCACCCCACACTGTCTGTCACATACTGCTGCTTTGTACCCCACTCTTATGGTCACGTGATTGGTTTTGTTGGGAAAAGTAGGAATGTTAAGTTTTAAAGAGCCATTTAAATCTATTAAAAGTTTAGTTTTTTATTTCTTCCTCTGTTCTGGTTTAATTGTAGTCAGATTTTCTAATTTTGATGCATTTCGGCATGATTTTAAGTATTTTCTCTGTATCTTTCTTCAGGCATGGTCTCACTGGTGTGGTAGTGCATTTATTGATTTATATTTTTGCCGCAGTGGATAACAAGGATGGGAGGTTGTGAAATGTGCTACAAATATCACAGAATTAAAGAAAAAGGTTACTTTGTCACTATGATGTGTCACATGTTTTAATTTATGTCAATTAGAGCTGCAATTAACATGCACACATCTAAAATCTAATGTAAAAACTGTCTTTTTTTGCAGTATAATGAGCACAAACCTCCATTTTCAGACGGAACCTCTGAGTGTTTAATGGAGGGTTTTTGTCAGTATCAAACATTTGTATCTTTGCTGCCACAGATCTTTCTCTGGAAGAAAATTAACTAAATATGATGACTAGACAATCTGTGACAGGATAAACGTGGCACAGAACCTTTGATTGACACCTGAATGTCTGAATGAACTCAACGTTACAGAGCTGGCAAACAAACCCGACACTTTCCTGAGCAACAAGGTTATCGTGACAGCGGCTCTTGCAGCCCTCAGAGTGTCTTTGCTCTCTCTTTCTTCATGGACACAGAAGTAGGGCACAACCAGAGAATGAGCAACACAATCGGGAGGCATCCTGTCACTTTAAGAGTGGGGACCCATCTAATCTTCCCTCTATCCACTCAGGCCGCGGATTTATACATTTCCTGCAATCTCGACTCTCAAAGCCGTCTTGATTTTGAGAGTATGTGTCTGCTTGTGAGGGAGGAAGTGTGGGACTGGCAAGAGGTACTATTGCGGGGGGGTGGGGGGGTGGTTGTGGTTTGTTTGTGCTGTCCTTTAGAAAAAGAGCTTACGGGTTCAGCAGGAGAAACGCGGGGAGCTAATGTGAAGATTTAGGACTTTCTCGGAGGCTTGGCCTCGTCTAAGCTCTGTTTGCTTGAGCCGTTTGTGGGGTCCTGCTCACACTAAACCCAGATTAATATTCCTCCCATATCCAACCAGCCCAGACACCGTCTCCCGGCCTCACTGTCCCCCCCCCCCCACTCCCCCCATCCCTGCCTATTCTGGCCGTGATCGTCTCCCTTTCCTAATCCAAGTCCGCTGCCTCTCATCTTGCTCTTTATCGCGCCTAAGTAAGCACCTTTCTCATGGCTTCTCTCCATGAGCGGATGCAGCAGGAGGAGCGTAAATATGTTTTTCCTCGAGTCCCCCTCATTCCTCACTGACCTCTGTCAGGTGTTACCGTCAGGCCGGATTTTACGGATCTGTATGGATTAGGCAAACATTTCAATAATTTCAGTAATAATATAACCAAATGAAGCTACACAATAGAGGCAAATGCTATTTTTAATACTTATGGGCAAGTTTAATGGATGCTATTGCATAATATTGTTTAAAAAACAACAACAGGAAAATCTGTGTTTAATTTGAATTTCAATCTTTCTGTCTGCTACAAAAAGCAGCATCTGCCACTTCCTATGCTCCTATGCTTTCTTTAACAATATTCTTGCCAAAGGCTTCCTGTTCTCATTCTCTTTGCTGTTTCCTTTTCTCCCTCTCTTGTCCCTTTTCTCCAATCTGGATCAAGACCGAGGGAAAAATAACAAACGCGTTTTGAGCCGAGAGAAAAGAGGGGATGAATTTGGCGTGCTAAACAGGCAGGCTAAACCCATTACCTAAGTGTTCTTTATCTTCCCATATGCTTTTGTTGTTTAATCAGCTTTGTATCTCTCCAAATCCTGGATTGAGATAACAAACAAATGGATGAGCTCAACGTGCAGCGCTGGAAAGCCTTTCTGCTGGCGCCTCAGATGTGGAAGACTGTGCTGCTGCACAGTGGTCAGAGCAGAAACCACAGCTAGGTCCCACTTTCAACACTCTCTCTTTATTCCTCCTGTTCTCCTCAGACCAGGTCAACGCCTGACTCTTCCTGACGCCACCTCTCTTTCTGACCAGCAGGAGAGACGGTCAAACGTGCAGCAAAGGAGGGAAAGCAGCAGTAAAGCTCCCGCTCACAGATTTGCAATCTTCAGATATGATTTCCCTCCACTTCTTCTACATAAGAAAGGAAGGATTCTAGATTATCTCTGGCACCCAAAGCCAAAGTGAGATGAAGGCTTGCTGTGTGCAAAAAGGACTCCACAGCCGATGTGGTTTGTGCAATAGCCGCAATTCTTATCAGGCTTCAAGGTTTCTACAAACATGTCTCTAACTGCTCTGACCGAAAGAGGAACAATGTCAGCTACCATGAGGGAAAAATAAGCAGTTAAAACGTTTCACGTATCTCATATTGTTGTGTCTTAGCTTAGCTTTGTTTGCACCTCTGTTATCAAATGAAAATCACATTAGGAACAGTGTGATCACAGGACAGTCAAAGGGGCGGACTTAACAGCTGAGAGGCACCAAGGCTAACTAATATCACACATGTCTGACAAGCTTCCCTAATCGCCACGCTCCTGGAACCTCCTGATCTGACAGCAATGTTTCTACGTGGATGGCTAAGCTAAATGCACTTTGTATACATGCGCACGCGCGCAACAATTGGAGACACGATCAACCGAAGGTTCAAGAATATTGTCGAGTTAATAAGAAGCTTGAAAGCAGCAGCAGAGTCAGTCATGTTGAAGGAAGCTTCCTCTCTTCCACCCTGCAAACTGAATTTCACAGGTGGGGTCAACATATTTTAGGCTGTCAGAGATCATGAACCTTGAGCTCCAGCAAGTGTGTGTGAATTTAAAGTGAGTAGATAAAATCTATATGCTCAGAAAAGTGTGATGAATTTAAAAAAAAAAGAGCATACATATTTTACATTAATATATAGCAGAACATAAAATGTAGCATAAAAAGCTGAAAAAGCTTGATATTTATATCATTAAGTCTAGGAAAGAAAGATAAGGAAAATACCTATGCCATACAATATTTTTAACATGCAAGATTTACTTGCTAAACAAAATATTCTAAATAAACTAATCATGTGTGCAGAAAGGTCTGATACCTGAAGGGCACTCTTCTATTGGTATTTCTTCCTTCTCAGGAAATGATTGTGCTTTCTGTGGTATTTTCTAATCTACATGGCCTTATTGATAAGACCCATTCATCCACCCAACAATAGCAGAGGAGAATGTGAGGGAACACCACGGTGTCCCAAAATGCTGTGAAAACGATGCACTGCGATTAAGGTGTTTACATGCTGCAATAATGCCACTGAGATTGGCACACCTCACGTGTCTTAATGCGATTAAGGCTGACTCAGACTTAATTCGGAGTGATGAAAATGAGCACAGAGTGTTTACACGGCGATGAGCTAGTATTTTAGCACATTTAAAAACACAATCAAGGTCTGTGAAATTCAAGTTCCTCACTTAAATATTGGGTCACAACTCCAGGAAACTAAAATATTTCGCCACTCAACACTCCGCTGGGTTCCCGTAGGTCTGATTTGCAGTGAGCGCTAACATGAACGTAGCGTAACTGTGCTGCAGTTTCAGCCTCGTGGCTGATGGTGCAAACTCAGCTGCTGAGTTTGTCTCTTGTAAACATTGTGCCTGTTCTTGGGAACCTGTTCAGCTTTTAGGGTTTTACCTGTAGCCTCACCTCATCAATATTAAAAGTGGTGTGAAAAATTGACAGTTGAACCCGTCAATGAAATTTTCAAAAAACCGCGGTGACAGACCAGAGAATTGTGCTCGACCTCAGCATACGTCTCACAATCGAATTCCCTCAGGGCGGAGAGGCTCATCACCCCATCTTGTTCCCCTCATCAACCACACCTACACACACACACACACAAGCCCCTGAAGTTCGCACACTGACACACACATACATGTACACACACAGTCTGGGAATGCTGGGGAAAATAGCCCTCATTTGTTATTGCCACACTCCCTCGTCTCGTCCCCGCGGTTCAACGGGTGCTCCGCCAAAGCACGTCTTCCGCCGCCAATGTCACACAATTACCTCTTAACTGCTCAAACAAATAGAGCGACCCAGAGAGTGACATCAAATCAAAACTGTCACAGGTGATTGAGTCTGGTCATCAAGTCAGCCCGCCCGCTACCTGTCAGGAGAGTGAGGGAACGAAAGGAAGATGGAGAGAAGTGGCAGAATGTGATAGCGGCTTTATAATAGACCCCTAATAATGTATAAACACCCCCGCTCTCTTTTCTGGCTCCAGTCATATTAAAGTTGGGCGCTGAGAGCGCGATGCCCTCCTTTTCAGCCACTCTGCCTCCTCTCGGGACTCAGGGAGGAGAGGAATGGCTGTGAGTGCAGTAATGATAGGGAAAATGATAGAGGGGAGATTGAAATTTCCATCCTCTGAACCATGCCGGCTCTGCTTCTGAAAAGACATTGGCTGCTAATGGGGTTAGATCACACGCATGAGAGTCCGAGGCCTGAGTGATGCCCCCGTCATGGAGGGGGGGGGGGGGGAGAGAAAGTCAACACTTTGTTGAAAACTCCCAAAGGGTTTGGGTGTGAAGTGACAGTCCCCTGACTCCGGAAAACTGTCTGGATTTCGGCTATTGCTTGTGTCACTGCGATGCGCAGAACCTGCCATTAAATTTTTTTAAAAAGGTTGACGACCAGGAGCCAGAGGACCGTCGGGGACACGGAGACGCTGTCGCCAGTGTCTGATGTAAATTGGAGGGTGACATAGTCAACAGACACACTTGGCTGCACGCCGCCACGGAACGCCGGGGCCGTGACACTGACAAATGGAATATTTCAGAGGACTTAATCAGAGGAAATGGGGGTCGGTCCGGCGGTGACACGCGTCTCGCTCCAACACTCGCGCAAAGAAAACAGACTGCCGATGATATGAGAGCCAGCAGCTCTGTCTGACTCGCAGTGTCTGTCTGGTACGTTATCTTCCCATTGTTACCATGATGCCAGGAAGGTGTGTGTGTGTGTGTGTGCGTGTGTGTGTGTGTTGGGGGGGGGTGCCATCAGTGTATAGTGCGTTTAGATTAAATCTCAGATACCACATGAAAGCTGCGGCAACAAACCTGCCGCAGAATTACAACAAACTGCAAAATACAGCAGAATATATTTGGGCAAAAAGACTAATTAGACACAAATATACCAACTCACCATTTAAAGAGTACAGCTGCTGCAGCTCAGGTTTTATTGATTTTGACAGAGTTGAACCAGCATCAAGCCCTTTCTGCGCTGCTGCAGGCCTACTTTGACAGTGCATCAAACTGTGGGGGCATCTAAGAGAAGAGGAGAAGGAGGAAGGATAATGCAGAGACGACACGATCACTGTAGCACTTTCTGCTCTGTCTACATGTTGGGTTTGTCCCAAACCTATGGTGCAGCATTCCAGGACATCCGACTGTTTATTATTGTCATCCGGTGCTTTCAATATCACCCCCCCCACCACCCACCCACCCACACACACACACACACACACACACACAAACCAAA
>BJFM01000792.1:55993-68850 GCA_016586285.1 Arothron firmamentum | reverse complement strand
TCAGTAAAAAAAAAAAAAAAAAAAAAACCCAGAATGTTAACTTGACTTGAAAATGCAGCAGTGTGTGCACAGATCATGTAATAATATACACTTAAGCGATCATGTCTTTTTTTTTTTTCTCTACACCTTCACTCATCTTAGGTGACAACCCTCTCTTACCAGGGGCTCCAGTTCAGAGTGATCAATGAGGTTGAATTCTGAAATGAAGTAGTAGTAGTGCTTGTAGCAGGTGTTGATGTGGGCTTCTGCACCCATGCTGCAGATGCTGTCAAAGTGATGGATGTAAACGTGCACAAACACCCTGAAGAGGCGACTCAGGATCTTCTTACACACCTGCTGGAAGTTCTTGGGAAAAGGTACCCCTGTGATGAAGGAGGGAGAAAAGTAGCACCTGAGGGATTATTTTGATCAGCGGATTGAAAATTAAGAAAGGCAAAATCGGTTCTGAGTTTACACCAGACATTTCTTAATCATAAGTTTTAATTTTATGTGATGAATAATCATCAGCCCATTTGAGACGTTAATAAAGGAGAAACTGAACTCCTTCCTGACATTTTAGCGTTGATGAGGCACAGTCAGATCACAAACCAAACTGCTTTATTTGTCACACACCTACTCTGGTGGGGAAGATGTCTTCGTTATTAATGAGCGACTCTATCCAGTCCATCAGCAGGTTCATGTACTTCAAGGCGGAGAGCTTGGTGGGTTTCTTGTACTCGTCCCCATCTTGCCATCTGTACTCGTACCTCAGCCCCCCAGACATGACGGGACACGTGCGCTCGGTGCAGAACTCGCTCATCGTGCCATAGATCAAGTTGATCCTGTTAAAGAAATCCACCACATGGACAGCAATCCAGTCACTGATATTCTCTCCCTCCGGAAGCTGAACCACTTTCCTCAGGTCCAGGCCAGACTTGAGCGAAGCCTGGGCTTTCTTGTAGAGTTCAAAGCGTTGGGTGCCTGGTTCGAACCGTTTCCTCGGCCTGAATGTTTTGTCTTTGCTGAACACTTGTCCAAGACACAGTGCCATTGAGTCAGTGTTTTCCCCTGAGATATCACCGATAAATTATGCAGTAATTACTTTTGATTTCGGTATCGTGACCTTCCTGCTGATGGAAGCAGCCGGGCCTCAGCACGGAAATTGGGTTATGGAGGGTCAGGGTCTGCCTCGGTAAGATTTCTGGGAGCGCTTGTTTTCTTATGATGGCCTGTATCTGTGAGGAAGAACAAAAGCCGTCAGTGTCATTTGTTTCCTGTCAGTCCACCACTGTGGGCCAGACTGACCAAAAGATTAAATGTATATCTGTAAATCCACCAGAAGTACCCAGAAAAGAGCACAACAGCCATGTCCAGCCATGTGCCTTTTTAAAAAATACATCATGTAAAAGCACAGTTAGAAGCTGATACTTACAACTCTTTTGTGGGCGTAAATGCAGCGCTCGATCGGAGTATTGTGAAATAACAGTAATGTTTTAGTTCCTCTTCCTACAAACACACATCACTGGCTGACAGTAACCATCTGGCAGCTGATGTAGCATGACCTCATTACACAGTCACGGTAAGATTTTTAAGAAGCAGGATAAGTAGAAGTATAAGATTTTGTATCAGATGCAATTTGCACAGCTCTAAGTTGTACATTTCATTGTATAACACTTGAAAACGTTTCTTCTGTCCTAGTCAGTAATTGAAGAAGTTGGCATTAGTTGACTTGACGCCACAGTCACATGCCAGTGATCGGTGGCGTGGCACAATACTGTTGTGTTTCAACACTTGTGTCCCATTTTCTGGGTCTTGACATTTCCTGTGGTTGTTTATTCAAAGGACCAGAGGTTTTTGTTACATTTTTCACATGATAAAGTACAGAGTGGTTGTTTCTTTTCACTGAATTTCTCCTTTTTGTTGACCTCTCACATGCTGGCTCATTTTGATTTTGTTTGTGGTGGTTCAAAAGTACTTCATGTATGTTTTTGTGCTGTTTAGTTGTGTTCATGAGATTGCTTTCTACTGTCCTCAACAGAAATGCTCCAGTTTCGGCATGTCCAATCATGCTTGTGATGGAATGTGCCTCGAGTTTGCAGACACACAAAAATCATCCCAGAAAAATAGATCTAAAAAGCAGCTGTATAAAGTGCATTGACCAGGGAGAAAAGAGAAGGAGATGAAAAGCAAGCAATTATAGAATGAAAGAAAACTCTGTGAATGTTGTACCTGAGCGAAATCCTGCAGCAGAGTGTCTGGAGTGAGATAAAAAAGGCATGGGAACCTTGGGGAGGACTCAGGCACTTTGCTCCTTGATTTTTAGGTCCATAAGGAGGACACGTCTAGTTGCTGTGATGTTGCTCCAGCTCCTCTGGATTCTCTCTGTCACACCAGGCACTGATAGACCAAGACGCCCCGGCTTCACTCAGCAGCAAAGACAACAAGAGAGAGAATGAAAAAAAAAGATGTTTGGCTTCTCTTCCCGTGGGTGAAGTCATATCCTGACTTTGTCCACCGAGCTCTGCTCTCCATGCGTGTGTGTTTTGTGTGTATGGAGAGCCTATAAAATGAAAGAGCAGAAGGACTAGAAAAGGCCTTGCACGGCCCTCCCTCTTTTTCCAATCCTTTCTTCCTTTTCATCCTGCAGGCAGAGCAGCCAGCCCACTTATCCCACCAAAGCCCAGCCCGCTGGTAAAGGTCCTGAGAAAACAACCCCTCTTCTGAAGCCACATATAGAACAGAAGGAGCAGAGTGATCCCACAAAAAATCTGTATGTTTGGCTGAGCATGCTCCTTAAAAACCTATGATTTAAATTCTTTGCCTTTTTAAGATATTGTCATTGAACTCTGAGCTTACCCCACTTTCAAAAAGAGAGAAAAAAATTCCCTTAGGTTGTAAAGACATAAACTGTGTGTGTGTGTGTGTGTGTGTGTGTGTGTGTGTGTGTGTGTGTGTGTGTGTGTGTGTGTGTGTGTGTGTGTGCGTGCGTGCGTGCGTGTGCGTGTGTGTGTGTGTGTATGACTGAAACAGCCCCTGGGGGCTGAGTGTTATTCAGATAACTGTAGGGACTCTTTTTGTGTCAAAGGTGAATGAATGCCTCTGAAATGACAAGGGTGTCGGTTACTCTGCTGTGTAATGGTATCCAAATCTGAACACAACGCTGCCTCTTGATGACACATCCTCCCACCAGCCGTGATATGGACGGGATCAGATAAAGTCTGCTGACAAAGATCCCACAGGTTTAGTGTAATGTGTCTTGTTTCTTGACAAAAACTTTAAATGTTGGTGGCAAAAACTACAGTTAAAAGTAGATTAATACTCTCTGGTCACTGAGACAATGATGTGGGCCCCTCAGTATCACTGTAACATTATGCAATTGTTCTTCCCTCAATACAACACCCTTGTCTCCTGGTGGCTCCTCCCAACAGGAAATCGCTGCACAAAACAAGACATATGCATCTTCTCAGACTGGTTTTTGTGAATGACAGTCTGGTCACTTCAAGTTGAATTAACTTTAAAAGTTATGTGACTTGCTTAAAGGTTGAAAAAATAAGCCCTCCGAACATACTAGCAAACATAGTGCAACATTTAACTTAGCCTTAGGTATATGGTTTAAATAATTTAAGTATGTACAGTCCTGATTAAGTTGGCGTCCTGCTTAATTCTTTCTACAAACACCATGACACATGCAAACAACAGTTCAGAAATGCATACTTGATAATGCTTTGTGGGAAAATAATGTTTTATATCTGTGGGTTGTAAAAGAATGTGCAGTAAATTTTTACCCCAAATTAGAGCTGCTCAAAATCATTGAACATCATTTAAACAAACCAGAAGGCTTCTTAAATTCTAACTAGGTCACATATTTGGCACTGAGTGTAGATCCAGAAACAAAAGCTATGATACCCAAAACTGTTTGACAATGTGCACTTTAGAAGTTTTTTTGTTAATCCCTAGACTTTAACAGAAGTTAGATCTGGCTTCCTCATCACCACTCTGCTGAGGGTCAGAGGTAATGATGGATACTTGGGATTTACACAGATGAGGCTCATAGGCAAGGGAAAGCTGCATGAGATAGAGATTGTGCAGCACATTGGTCCCATCAACAACTCTTTGTGGAAAGGCATCCTGGCCAGCACCTTGTAACTGATCAGATTGCATTCCATGCAGAGGTAAAGACACAAAGGTTGGAAGAGTGAAAAATAGGTAGTGTTGAAAAGAGAGAAAAACAGAACAAGGAGATGGCAAGGCAAAAAGAGCCAAAGCCAACATCACAGACAGGGGCAGAAAGAAAAATAAGTGGGCTGAAGAAATTAAAAGATCTGCAGAAAACAGAGGAACTGGAACTGAAGGAGAGGAAATGACAAAGGAAGGAGCTCAAGGGAGAGAAATGAGAAGGACCAGGGGAAAGAAAAAGAGTCATTTAAAAAAAAAAACATATAAGGAGTTGAAATGAAAGAAAATAAAACTGTGGAAAAATAAGAGGAGCCAGAAATCAAAGAGAAGAGGAATCAAAACATTAGAAGTAGGAGGAGAAGGAGGAGGAAACAAAACAAAGGGCAGTCAGGAACAGAGATGAAGTTACAGAAAGAGGAGGCACCTAACAACAGAAAGAGGAGTAGTCACTCAAAGTATTTTCTGAATCATCTAAACTCTGAATAAATATTAAAACTGACAAATAAAATTTTAAATGTCTGTTGATGATTGTAATGGGCCCCGAAAACCCCATTTCATCCCGGGATTTTGAGTACTGTATATTTTAATCACATATTTATTTAGATTGTGGTTTTGTTAGCTATTCGAAATTCAAGTGACAAAGCCGTTTGATAATGGATGTGTTACAAAGGAGGATCTGCTTCAGGACTAAATTAATATTTGCACAGACAGTACGTTGGACACACCCCATGAGCACAAACAGTGCTAAAGTTCATCTGACACATGGAATTGACACAGTTGACTTTGCATAAATCATTATAATATGCAGGAGTTAAAAAAAAATTGATATGACTTGTCGCATAATTCCCCTTTTTTACGGTGCTTTGACGACGGAAAGTTGTGATTGAGATGCCGACGACGCATAAAATAACCGCTGGGAGGCGCTATAAGTGCTATTTTTCATCAATTCAGAGTTGAGTTGTTTTAAAGTAATTTTCCAATACTGATTAAAATACAGTCTCGAGTGTTTTTTTAGTTTAACCATAAAATGTTTATTTTATGCAGATATTTGCATCACTCTGTTCTAAAGAGTGTTGGAGGAATGTTATATTATCGATTGATATTATTATAATCTGACAAAAGGGGAAAATTGGAAATACTGGGAGGAACAAATGTGAAACACATCTGAACTATGATTGCCCTATGCTCTAGTTTTGGTTGTGGAATGTCACCATTCAGAAATGTGGCACGGGCGGAAGAGGAACCTGTCAGGTATTTTCTTCAATCTTTGATCGTGCAGCACTCACAGTGACTCATTACTCACTGAAAGCATGCTGCCTGTCACCCTGAGCCATGCACAACCTACACTAACTTAAAAAAAAAAAAAAAAACACACACAAAAAACCCCCCCCTCTGAAACTGTTACACTGAAACTCTATCCTTGAAATTCTAATAATTTAACAGCAATTTATCTGGTGCATAAGATTAAAATCTGTCACATCTGGCCTTCATATTGTTGTATAAAATTGGTCCTGCACTGATCTCAGACCAGGCCCCAGGCACAGAAAGAGAATAAACAACAGCACATCTGTGCAGGTTGATTGTTTATGACCATAGAAAGAGAACATGTCCATCTTTTAAAGCCTTTCCTCAGTGTCTGTATCTAAGATAACCAGTTTAAAAGAGGTAAATCATTAATACATTATTTACACATTTGCTTTGATTACTACAGCTTATTTACCTGAATCAAAAGCTTTTGCACCACATTATGTGCACCAACTATCATGCAAATGTAGTTATTATACACCAGAATGTTGCTATTATTTCATATTTCTATTTTATTTTATCAATTTTTAAATGCACATAATCACATTTGGTTTGTGAGTGGATTGTCCAGTTTTTATATCACCAACCCAATTATATATATATTCACAAGCGTGAATGTTTAATTTGAATCCAACAAGATTGAAGAAAACATACAGATGACACTAAAAGGCAAATGAATTAATGAATATCACAAATAAAAACTAGATGAAATAAAATCAATAATGGTGGCCATGGGGTGGAAAGGATTAATAATGGTATCGTGTCATTAATCTTCTTTTTTAATGAATAATTAATCATAAACACATAGTAAGGATGTGATACAGGCTAATCCAGACTTTAGATGGCTACAGCCCCATCAGAGCTCATATTTTATGAATCATAATAATGGCTGCCGTGTTTTATTTATTCATTTATTTTTATTTATTTATTCATTTTCTTGCTGTGTATTTTGCTGATAAATGTCTGATTACGTCCATATTAGGCGACAGAAGCAAAGACGCGGAGATGACTCCACCTTTCAGAGCTCCGCCGCAGGGCTGGGTCACCACCAAGATTTAAACAGAAAGGAAGAGGAAGCCGAGGGCTGACTACGCACACGAGTTCGGCGACATTTTCAACGACTTTCTCCCCCCCACATCCTTCACAGGTTTGTTCCTTTTCGAAATCTTTTTCTTTCGGACGAATCGGCCGTTTATGTCGCTGTCGAAGCGGAATTTGCCGGTCCAACTTTTCAGGTGCGCTCGACAATCGGCTCGACTTCATGTTAATTTCTTTTCATTTCGCGAAGTGGGGCGTTTGCCAAAGTTGAACATCTTGATCGTAGCCTCGGTGTTTTTGTTGAGTTGATGAAGATTGTTTTAAGTATTTTCCTATTTACAAAAGAGGAATCGAGTTCCTCTTTCGTAAATGGGTCCAGGTTACCTGACCCTGGGATGCTGTTCCGTCCCTTGAAAACGCGTGGCTGTGCGTGGATTTGCATCCAAATTTGTGTATTGATGGAATCGTCCTCTATCTCCCCGCTGCTCATTATCCGCACATGTGCTGCGGACAAAGCGCCCGCTGACAGTTGGACGTTTTCCTGACTGAGCTGCTTCTTCCGACTGGCACCCACAATCCCTCGCACTTTTGTTCCAAAGTGACATTAAACCAGTTAAAATGGTGTTGCATGCCTTGTTTGGTTTCAACAAGAAAGCCTCTACAGTGATTTTTTTTTTTTTTTTTTTAATGTAGCAATTGTCTCTTTTCAGAATTACTCTACCCTGTCCAGATGTTTTCTTCCACCACCACACAATGTGCAGCCTTGTTTCTTTATGCATATGCTCAGACTAATTCTCATTGCTTAAGGTTGCTCCAAGTCATAAAAATAAAATGATAATGCTGATAAAGGCTGATTAGACTTGGTTACAGCCTGCTTCAAATTTGCCTCTACTGAACAGCTCCTGCGTGAAACTGCTTATAACGTTTCTTGCATTACTGCAGATTAAGATGTTCAAACTGTACCTCTGTGGAATTTCTTGTCAGTTTCTGGCCCTCGTTTCTTCTCTGCCTTTCCTTGCACGTGTGTAGACATGTAAACACAGAAGCTGTGGGGTCGAGACCCATCAGGTCAAGGTCAGCCGTCCAGGTGTATTTCTGTGTGTAACACAAACTCTGGTGATGGTGGAACCGTAACAACTTCTCACCTTTGTTTTTAAAATTTGTGTGAAGAACTCCGCTGTTGCATCATGGGAAGTTTTTGTGAACGTGGTTCAGTTAAAAATTAGCCGAGAAGAGATGGGAGTGAGGGCCAGACAGGGCAGGAGATGTGTTTGAATCAAGGAGGCGACATGTAGAGCTTCAGGGGCTCATCGGGCTGACTGAGATAAGTGGTGATATTATGACATTCAGGGATGTCGGAGTTGGTCTGACTGCTCCCTTTGTCAGAGTTTTTGCTGCAGGTGGCTGCTGTTGTCCTGTGGTAACTTTTTTTCTTTTTTTTTTATACATAGGAAAGTTCTCGGATTCTGTGGATTTAGCTTCTGCCACTATGCAGTTGTTTATCACTGCAAGTGTTCCCTCAGGTTAGGGTCAATTGCGTACTAATGCAACCATCTACTGCTCAAAACTGAATTGTAGCAGTTTGTTTCAGCCTCCTCTGGTTTGTAGCGGCAGACCCGGCAGCAGTGTGGATATTCAGGTAGATCTCAGTCACATGATTGGTAAACACCAGTGAGCTTCTCCATTGGCATGACTTGGTTTAATTTGGACTATCTGCAGTTTCGAGTTGTCCACTTCTCTTTTTAGGAAAGTACCACATCTGTTTTGGCCAGTTGCGGGGTTTTTACCTGTTTCCTGATTATTTTCTATTATTTATTTTACTTACGTTCACACTATCTCATTGAAAAAACTAACAAAAGAAACAAAAAGAACCAAACACGTAATAATAACTTGACTTTTATCTGCTTTGTTTTTTCTTCAAAGATGGAGCGGACCACCCCTGACCATTAAACTGCTTGTCAGCCAGTTTACACTGAAGGCCCTGAAAATGGAGTATAGTCTTAATTAAATTGCTGAAAGTGTTAAATGCTGTGTACAGGCCAAATCTGTGATGACATCGATGAGGGTGTGGTCAGAATTTCAAGAGTAAAGTGAAAGGCTAACTAAATGCCAGTAGATTTCCATGCTACAGAATGTACCACAGTAGAAGTTCAGCCTTTTGAAAAGATTTTAGGTTAGGGATGTTATGCTAGATTATAAATTACGGTAATAAAGAAAATTATAACATTAGCTGACATGTGACTGCCTTCTTTTCATGGTTCAAAATTGCATAATTAAATGGTAAATGCTGTGTGAGTGGAGATTAAACATTTCATTAGGGATCTTTTGTAAGAGATTAATTTGCTCTTTGGCGCAACAACAACACCACAAACTTAGGCCATCATTCGAAATGTGGATGTAGCTCCACTGATTATTTGGCGGATGTTGCATTGAAATCAGACTTTTGGGTACGCTGCTGTGCAGTGGGGGATGTTTCCACACAGTGATCCTGAAGTAAACTGATTAGGGATCGTTGCGGTGCAGGGAGGGCCCATGCACCCGTCTAGCCACCCCCAGAGCGGCAGGTATCAATTTGGAAATGCCTTGTAAATACCTCAATTCAGCTTGGTCTTGTGGGAGGTATTTCCCACAATTCCCAGGGACAGTGGTCTGAAGCCTGAAGTCAACTATCTGTAAACTGTTGTAAGACACTGTGGTTGATCCAGACAATTGGACGATGCCTTCTGATGCTTCAAATGCTGCAAAGTGGGAATAAATCATGTTCTGTTTATGGTCTTGTTTGGTTCACTGTGGACCGTGACCTCTTGCATTGTGGCTTAAAAACACAAGTTGGGATTTTCCCCTTTAGTTGTTGGGTTTCTGGTGACTAGTATCAGGATTTTTACACTAGGTCAAATGTACAGTTGTATCTCAAGTTTTCCACTGAGCTTTCTGCACACTGGGAGTTCTTTGGTGTGTTGGTGTGTCATTGTTGTCATTATTAAGTCTTGCATAATCTTAGCCTCTTCCTGTTTTTCTTTTTTTCAAACACTTGCGCTGTAGTTGTGTGTTGTAGAATACCAAAAGACTCGTTTCGGGTGAAATGGGTGATTGATTGCACAATCTGTTTGTATGTGATCAATATGGTATGGAATGCACAGCTCAGCTGATAATCTGGGTAAATGGTTGACCTGGATTGTCATCCTTTTTTTTTTTTTTTTTTTTTAAATTCCTATTGGTGCTGGGACACACCAAAATAATGTTTGGAATCGTTTGCATACTTGCACCCTGGTGATGTTGGTCTTTCATGCACCATCTGCATTGTTCTCTTCTATTTTTATTTAATTTTACCCACTTGCAGTAAACTGAACTACAAATGGTTCTAGCATTGGGTCTCATGGGGCTGTAATTTATTGATCAGATATCAGGCGGGTGGTGCCAGTGCAGATATCCAGTCCAGATTGCATTCCACAGTCTGCAGTGGATTGTTAACACGCCTCCTAACAGTCTGCACAGGTGATCCAGGCACCCGTGTGGTTAAATTAAAAGTAACGTGAACTAAAAATCTATGTCGACAAATCATCTGCAAAAAAGTCACATGAGAAAAATCAGAAGTTTGATTTATTTTTATTTTTCAAGCGTCACTTTAACTCTTTACTGCCATGACAACAGTTTGAACCTGGACCTCATCCAGTTATTGTCAATGAGAAGTTCCAGAAATTTGAGTTGCTGGTTGGTGAAACTTTTCAGAGAGAGGGAGGGGAATAAATAGAATGAAACCGGTCTTTGGACCGGTCTCTGTACACTTGCAGGTAGGGGTGATTCTGCTCCCCCCCCCCAACACACACACACACACACACACACACACACACACACACACACACACCTTACCCAAATACAATGAGGGTAAGATGGTGTAAACATGGCAACCTTGAGGCAGGCACTGCAACATTCCTGCACTGGGGGGGGCTAATAGTTAGTTAATAGTGCTTTACAATTTTCTTGTCTTTTGCCCTGTCCCAGTTTTCTTCAGTGTTTATTTGTGCAGATTCATGCTTGTAATAAAATAGTCGCTGTTAGATTTTCACCTGAAACTGGTGATCGTAGCTGAAAACCGAAATGGTGAGACAATGCAGTCATCAAGACAGCTGGATTCCTTCTGGATCGGACGTTTTAAGCAAAAAAAAACAAACGTTGATTTCTGATTGTGCAGCTTGGAAAAGTACCGGTGCAGTTCCATATATTCACATGCGGGGGGGAAAAATCTTGCAGAAGAGGAATGCTTATTCTTAGCGTGTGGTGTGTAGTGTTTCTGACAACATGCGCTTGCCACAGTTCAGTCAGTGCAATATGTGTTGACATGGAGGGAATTTCATTGAAACTGGCACAAATTACAACTTTGTAACCACATGATTGACTCATGAGATTTTGTCGATCAACTGTCACTGGAAACATTCCTCCAATAATTGACAGTTGATTCTGTTTCTTGGGCCCCATCTCATGATTCTGACCAGTGCTGAGTCTGCTGTGTGTCACACATCTAATTTCCTTCCTGATTTATTTAAGACTAGAAAAGCACTTGGAGAGCAAAGACCTCTGAATACAAGTTTAAATGACATTGTAGGTTGCTGTATGAAGATCAAAGGTCCAACTCCCTCCAGAAGCTGGAACATCACCTTACCATCAGTTCCATGGCTCATTATCAATATTTCCTGCAGATTTTATTGAAATCATTCCTAATTTTTCAAATTATTTTTACTAAGACAGGTTAATGTTGATGCCTGTCACATAACTTCCCTGGCAGACGTAATAATTGCTCGCTGTGCGTTGGATTCCCATCTGTTATGTCACCTCTTATGTCGTGAAACAGCTAAACAGGTTGCCGGGTCAGTATATTTGAACACAACTCATCCTATCTTGGTTTTCATCTGTAGATACGCTTCTTTTAGATGACTTTGGACTAAGGAAGTTTGTTTTCCTACTCGCTTTGCTCTTTTATTTTCTCTCTCTTTTGTGCAATTGTACAGTATTGTTTACATGTCCCGTTTAGGAAGGAGCTTTTCTCATATGAAGCACTGTGAAAGCTGTTTCCTACTGGCGTCATTAACTGGCATCTAATTGGTATTTATCCAGAACGTTGCCGTTTGTTTACATCTGCCGTGGATTTGGCAGCTACGCCAAACAACTGCGCTGCTCATCTGACAGCACGCGAAGGAGGCGTCTCCCAGGACGAGATGGACGAGATGACAATCATATCTGAAAGTAGGGAGAGATGATCTATGTTTTCAGGTGTGTTTTGGTATTTAGAGGCGAAAAGGCAGCACTGCTGCCCCCGCCCCCACCCCAACACTAACTGGCAGGCACATGGAGTGACAGGTAAAACCAGCCCAGTCAATCAAATACTAAACATAAGTGAAAAGACTATTTACACAAGCTGGTTCATTCACAACTGCAGGATAGGCTGGAGATGAGCAGACGGGCTCGACTTTTTATTACCTTTGATAATTATAATGTGTTTTACAAAATTTCAACATCGCACAAATTGCCAGAGTGGCCTGACTTCTCAAGTCTGTGCATGTGTAAATACAGCCCTTTAGGCTGACTCACAGATGTGGAACGTTAAGATGGGATGATACAAACATATGAAAGTTGTCCTCTGCACATATCAACTGTGCACACCCCAGGCTAATTAACAACATGCATACTACTATCAACTCTGTTTCTACCTCTTTTTAAAGCTGGGTGTGGCAGCGAGAAGACAGTGGGTGGTAATAACAGAAGAAGAAGAAGAAGAAGTGAGCCTTCTTTGCTTTTCACGTTTGGAAACATCTGAAACATTAGTCTGACTCATGACTTTCCAGCCCTCAATTTGGACTGATAGCACTATCTTATCCAGCCCACACTGAACACTGCTTTTACAGTATTTCAAATGTATTATCAATGCAATCTTGCCAGTTAACAAGCCTGTGTTTAAATTTACAGGATTGTGATGTAAGAGGCTCTTATTTTTTATTTTTTTTAACTTTACTGGGAATTGCACAGCTTTCGTGGGGATCAGAAATCGAGAAGGGCAAAAGCGAAAAAGGATTTGAAGCCCTGATATCCAGGGATAGATGCTGCTTTTGCTCAATGGGTGGCAGTTGGGCAGAGGGCCAGGCCAGGCGGAACAATAGGCCTCTTCATCACAACAGTGTCTCCACTGATCCCCCTACCCCACCCCTCCTCCTCCTCTCAGTGAATAATATTATCAGCCCAACCCTGAGAGGAGACGTTCAGGGTGACCCCAGCCTTGTGTATGCGTTTCAGTAGGTAGTGGGTGTGACCAGGAGAGTGAAATGGGGGGGGTGGGGGGTAGGGTGTGACAACTCGGACTTGTTGAG
>BJFM01000792.1:37786-48661 GCA_016586285.1 Arothron firmamentum | reverse complement strand
GAGAGAGAGAGAGAGAGAGAGAGAGGGAGAGACCTTTAAATACAACCTGTTGCCCCCATCCTATTGCATCTTTATAGTAAAGTAGCGTCATGTACTGACTCCTAGTGTCCAGTAAAGGGAATTGCAAGTGTTGAGATTAACTTCGAGATGCTTTGGGCCCATTTTGCATTTTATATGTCCCAGGCAGCACCTGTGTACACGGTTATTTGAATAAACTATTTATTACCATATTCAAAAGTAAGTATAACAATGTGCTCAGAAATTCTACACCCTTACATCTGGTGCTATGCTGTCATGGCCCACCTTTGCGTGGCTGGTTGTGGATGCTGATGGCCTGGGTCTGATACTGGCCATCCTCTCCTTGAACGCATATAAGGTGGGAGTCCGCAGCCTCGTTGAAGCATGCCCCGAAGGCCAACACGTGCTCGTTGGACTTGTTTATAGCTTTTATGAGCTGCACGTGAAACAACAGGGCAGAGTGATTGAGGATGACGATCAAATGTGAGGAATTCTATTATTTGCTCTTACCTCGTTATATCTGGTGGTTGGAATCTTTATGCAGGTCCTCTGAGCTTCTAGATCCACAGTGAGCCCTGCCACCAGTGGTAGGCTGTAACGGTAATTCCTAAAGTCCTGAACACAGCACAGGGCAATCAATGTCGATTAGTATAAGCAAGTCCTGGACAAACACCATCATACTCACCACCAGCAGTCTCATTATGGTGTGACCTATTTCCCCAAACAGGGGCTTCCTAAGCCGAACGCTGTACAATGGACATGGGTAAACTGGAAGAAGAAATATAGGAGTAACTGGAGATGAATGCTGGACCATTATGCAGGCAACGTTTGACACCACAACTTTACTCACATCTGTATTCAGCTCCCAGTCGCAGCATGAGGCGCAGTGGGAAGGCTTTGGCCCAGGCCACCTCCGCTCTGTGCACCAACAGGCCAAAAAGATAGGGCTGGTTTGGCAGAGGTAGGCCTTGCAGGGACTGGAGAGTGGAGCGAACGTAAAGAAAGCCTGCATGCTCCTCGCTGCCAAGAAAACCGCTGTCGAACAATGACAGCGACAAATGTTTCATAACCTTTCCTATGGCCGAACGGAGGGAGAGAACAGTAAGGGTAGAGCTTGATTTGTGTATGTGTGTGTTTGTGTGTGTGTGTATATGTGGGTGTGAGAGAGAGAGAGAGAGACCTGTGAGGGACTCTCTGTACAGGTGGACAAAGTGGCTGAAAATGTCTTTGGGGAAGCTTTTCTCCTCAGGCAGGCACTGCAGCAGCACCACCACCTCCACCTGACCTACAGCGTGCATCCCCTTGGTTGTCAGGCACCAGCACTTCCTGTTCACATCTGTCACAGTTTAAAAAAAAATAGATCCATTGGGCCATATGAAAGGAGAATTCCAGATGAGTCAGCTAAAGAAGATGTTTGGGAGGGTTACTAAGATGACTTTGCTTTGGTAAGGATCGTTTTTTTAACCTGTAAGGGTGGCTGACCATTAAAAGGATCTGAGACATTTTTATCCAGCACATTGAAGGAAACATACAGTTGACGAGCTTGACCAAAGCCAGCAGGTTAGCATTGAGGACGAAGACCAGAGGCTTGGCCCTGCCGCTCTCCAGCTCCTGAATGAGCACCATCTCCGAGGGCTGCTCATCTACCGTGTAATCTGAGGAAATATACCACTGTTGTTGGTCTACAGTACTTTTTCAAAGTTTGAACTTCACAACATGTACTTACAGCAACATCTCTAGGACACTGGAATGACTGTTGATTGTGTACATCATTTACAAGAACAATTAGAGCAGCACTTTTGAAAACGGGACATCTGCTCCCTGTCTAGCGACTGTGTGTGTCCTTAAACCAAGACATTTAATCCATAATATCACACCAGCTGGCAAATTAATTCTCAAAGGCTGCTCTTTATACAGCAAATGTGCAAAATGTGAGCCCCTTTTACCTCCTTTGACCCCTGTAGAGGTGAGGATGGGTGGAAGGCCGTCCAGGGGGATGAGGTTGGAGGAGCTGCTCAGTAAAGCTGTGGTCCCCCAGCCATAAAGTCCACAGGCCTCCTATAAGACAAAAAATGAGGAGTGAAGATACACATTAAGACGTCAGTACAAGTGTAAAATTGACAGATTCCATGTTGTGTCTTTTCTGAGCCTACATTTACAGCCGTCCTGTGTGGTCGCAGCGCTCTCCTGATCTGCGGTGAAGCTGCAGGACTTTTACCCTGCCCGTCTCCATCTCGGCTCACCAGGGGCGAAAATGGCGGTCCTCCGACCGGTGACCCGGGAGCAGATTCTGAACGCCTATTGAGGATTTCATCTGCAAACCAAACTCTCCTTTTCCCCCTGGGAGGTGTCCCTGAGAGAGAGACAGGGACTACGTCATCAAACATGCAGTTAGGAGAATTTTTACGGTAAAAGTAATCCATGTTCACCTTTCATTAGGGCTGAATGGCAGGAAACACAAACTCGGCCTTCTTTGCCTTCCAGATGTGAGAGTTTGAATTTCAGACTGGAGCAAAGTCCACAAACGACCTGACAGAATGGACACGTGTCAAAAATGACCTAACAATACCTTTTTGGGGTTTTTTTGTTCATGTCATTCAACAAGCATTTCCTTGCCTTTCCGCAGGCCCGGCAGTGGTGTCTCCTCTTTGTAAAAGTAAACTTAACCCCGCACTTCATGCACACCTGTGCCTGAGCGTCAGGGACCCACACTGGGGCCACCTCCCCCAGGACGGCGCCTCGTTTCTTGGACAGGATGCCGCCAGAGCTATGTTCACACTCGTCAGGTTCCTCGTGGGAGGCCCTCTCCTTGCCGCCTGTAGGGTCCTGGATACTATCTGCCACAGTTCCTCTAGTCGTTCTGACCTTCTTATTGTGGCTCTGGAGCTTCTCAGGAGGGAGGTTACAGGGAGCTGCAGTTGTCTCGGGGCTGGATGACTGCCCTTGCTGCTCCAGCTGGCTCTCCTCCAGCTCCTTCTCCTCAATCACAGAGTCCTCCTTCGATGGGACTACCTGGGCCCGCGTGTCACCCGTGGAGTCTTTATCCTCCTCCGGCCACGCAGCTTCAGCAGGGCTTAGAACCAGAGGGCTGGAGGGGATGTGGCCACGCTCACACCATGTGGAGATGGGGGTGACAGTGAAAGCGCCCTCCTCCAATTGGAAGGCAGATGGATGCTGGGATGGCTCAGTGCTTCCTCTGGTCAGTGTTGCCGAGGAGGGGCTGGATAAAGAGTTTGGTTGTGTTTGGTTGCAGCCCGGTCCCGGTTTGGACCTGTCTCCATCTTTGAGCCCAAGCAGGCAGGGTCTGTTCAGCCAGGGCTGCTGTGCGTCCTGAACAGATGGACTGTCTCCTTCATCTGTTACCATGACAAAAGGGTTAGGATTAGTTTAAAGAAAGCTAAAAAAAAAATAAAAAAAATAAATAAATAAATAAACAAATCTGGACCGGAATTTTAAAATGATTGTGACTATCATTGCTGTTGTTGTGCAATAATAGTTATATGGACACAACAGGGAAACATAAAAGGAGAAATTAAAATATTTACATTAATTTACTTATTTACTTACACATTATCAATAGTAAATAATGATTCTAAGTAAAAACACGGTGTTTAGTGGTCATTTAGCTTTGTACTTAATTTCAGTTTAATGATCCTTTTAGGCTAAATGTTGTCGGCAATCATCACTAACGCCAGTATTGATACACATGCCCTTGATAGATTCTGCCTGTCTGAGGTGATCAATGGAGCACACACTTTAGATGAAAAATGAGCTGTTGTAAATATCGATGTCGTGGTTGAATCGACTGTATCATAAAGCTGCTTTTCTCCCCACGGAACAAAAAGTTCGATAATGGATCCGTGTTTAATTGGCTCTGCGGCGCAGAGCTACACGTAATAGATGCGCTGTCACTGTGTTCCGCATCTCTTTGGTGCATATTAGACAAAATCCTGTTTTCACTGTCCAGGCCACATGTCTCTTAACGGCCTTCAATCATAATCTTAAAATGAGGTAATTACCTTGTGCAATCATAAGAACCAGTTACTGCCATTCCCCCTCCTGTCAGACACAAAATAGCCCCCACCGCAGCGGAGTTAATGTATCCAGAGCTGCTCTTTTATTGTTCTGTAACAATTTAATCGCGAATGGTAGCGACTTTGGGGCTTGAGTCGACTTAAACAAGCAGAGAAATCAGCAACGCCAACCTTTCATCGCGGTTTTTCTGCACGAATGACACGAGTCCCGGCACAACATCGACTGGAGATGATCAACTCATTTCCCCCGGTCGAGCTCTGCTCGGGTTTCTTCACAGAAACATTAAAATTGCTGTCTGTGTCGTTTCACATTCCCCAAACAGGCGGCGCGGCTTTACGGATGCAGCTGACCGGAGCGCTCGCTTCCCGGGACGGTGACGCATCCATCACATGTGCAACTGTTTAATCCGCTTGTACTGATGGAGGCCGGCGGCAATGCGACACTCAGCCTTACATCCCGACACAGCACTCCCGCCCGGACGCACACTTTAGAGGGGCGACTCACCGGTCCCCGCCTGGAAGGCGCAGAAACCGCGTCAACGCGCGCGTTTCTGCTGATGCGGTTTGTGCGCAGAGATATATGCTGTATCAGCGTTTCCTGCGTAGCAGGCACAGTCCCGCAGAATCATCCCGTAGTAGGCAACAATGAGCAAGTGATTCATCACTACCCCGCTGCCCCCAGCTCTTACCTTCAGTTACTGCTCCTAAAAGGCTTTCGTTCTCGTCATCCCGACCGGAGAAGAACTTCAGCATCGCTGCCGTTGACGTGAGAGCGCCGACAGCGGATCCCAGCAGCAGCAGCAGCAGCAGCAGCAGCCTGTTCACGCAGCTAAGGATGGGCTGACTTCACCTCTCTTTGATCCTCCTGCTCCTCCTCCGTGCCTCTCTGCGGCGCTTTGAAGAAAAACTCAAGAGGTGTGCAGAAATGTCCAACCGCAGTTTGCTGAACACAGCCCAACAACATAGGCCAACCACCGCGCTGCAAAACTGCCCCGCAAAACCGCCCCATGTGCGCATGCCGAGGTTCAGCAGGTCCGCATCCCCCAAATCCAGCAGACTGCTTCAAATACCTTCAGCAGTTACCTAGACCTTTCAAATGATCACAGCACCATGTAGAAATGTCAATCACCTTTATTTTATTTCATAAACAAAAAAGGTCTTAAGACGAATCCTGCACATGACGGAGGGGCTTACATGTTGTTTTTCCCAGAAGAAAGTATTTCTTTGTTGTTTATTAAGCGTGCAGCAGTTTGTCTCAGATATCTGTGGGCCACAGTACAATAAAAAAGTCTCTGGTATATGGAGACAGTGGCTGATGCGTCTTAAAAAGAGCCGACGGGGTTTCTCACTTTGGCGCTGTCCCGTCGGCATTCACACCGTTTTCACATGCGTCAGTTTGCCTCGTTCTTTGATGCTTCGTCAAAGTTCTCAACCAGATCTGTAAAACAAAGTAATAATGTCATTTGTTTGATACCAAATTCAGCACATCATAATGTTGAAATGGCCAAATATCACTTTAAATGCTTAATTTAACAATGAATGCTAGGAAACCGGAGCCAGAACATCTGACTGTTGCATCTATTTGAGGTTCCTACCTGGAACGTCATCATCCTCTTCCTCAATGTCTTCTGCCTTTGGAGTCTTACTGTCTAGAGCTGTGACATGAAGAGGGGAAAACAACTCTTTCACTCCACTGCAACAATAAAAATGTTCAACAAATGTTGATACTACTATGTCAGTCCGGGCTTACAGTGCACACAGTGTGGCATGGAATTTTAAATGCACCAGTTCATCTTTATTAAATTACAACGCCATCTCAAATGGAAATGGAAACCAAGCCCTTGGTGTTGGTTATTTAAAGCTCCTTGAAATGCACCCACCTTGCCGTGGGAACTGTTCTGCCAGTTTGCGCAGGCTGCTGAGGCTATCTGCTCCGAGCTGGCTGAGGATGCCGGGAAGCATCTCTGTCAGCTGTTTGGTCTCACCGTGGCCAGTGATGGCAAAGGTGTTGGCAGATAAAGAGGCCTGAACTTTGGGGTTGTTAAAGTGGATCACGGTCCCGTCATCTCTGATCATGTTCACCTACGAGAGGAGGGTAGCTCAGTTTTCAAAGCCGGTGTTGAATTCGAGAGGTCTCACTGCAAGCTAAAGTAAAAATAAATCAATAAATAAATTTACCTCTTCAATTCCAGCAATATTGTTGACTGCCAACTTCTTTAATGAGCTCTGAAGCTTTTTGTCATCAGCTGTTGCAGTTCTATGTACCACCTTCTTCTTCCTACGGGCAGATCCCTGCAAAACAAAGCAGTCACAGATTCTTCAAACTTTGCAAATGTAAATAATGTACTGTTCACTTTGAAGTTTATAACCATGTGTTTTCGGCTGGTAATGCTTTTCCACAATTAACACTATAAATATTTTTTTTCTCTTCAACAGTTATGACACGTGAATCAATGACAATGTAGGGCTGTAAACTATCAATTTCAAATGATAGAACAAGCATACTTAATTTCTGATGAGGATATTTTTCCTTGCATTTAAAAATACTATCATATTCTGCTGCTACTTAAATAATGATAAAGGAGAAGTAAAGGCCACACACCTTTAAATACACCATCATGTGCATTTCATCGACAGATATTAGCATAGAGATAAGCAACAGAATTATGCCTACTCACCTTACCGCCTATCCGGACCTGGGCCTGAAGTTTAGCCAGTTTTTCTTGATTCATTTTCTCACCTAAACAATGATTAACACGTGGAAGATGATCACACATGATTTGTGGAATTTAAGACCGAGCACTGTGTGACACTAGCTAGTAGCTAAGCTAAGCTAAACTCGAGACCAAATGTAGCAAAGCCATACAGGACTGAGGACCCCGATTCCAAAGACCAGATCTAGTAGACATTAAATGGGGGTAACAGAACTAGTAATTGGTGGGCCCCAAAACACTAGATCAAGGCGATGCCACAAAAATGCAGTTTTGACCTGACTTTTTCGACAGTCTGTTTGTGTTTGTCAGGTTAGCAGCAACAAACACAACTTAACAGCTTCCTGACTTAAGAAGCAGCGTGTCGCTACTCCATACAAAACGAAAACTGCTTTCCGACAACATGCCAATATCGAAACACATTTGATATTTCAAATGAAATCACATTTATCGGCCCAAACCTGCTAAAATATCCACAGAGTCATGCGGTAGTGAAAGATGGAGGTTATTAGGAAGATATGACGTCACAAACAGAACAAAATTTCTTCTTCGTCTGACACATTTGCCTGTCCTGCTGCCACCTCCAGGCCACATTATTCATTACAACATCAAAACAATTTAGCTTTATTTTCAATAAGCATGAATGGGTCTAAAGCTATTTGTACAACCATTTTAGACTTAGTAAAGCTGAAACCAAGTCTGCCTTTAAAGTTGAATTTAATATAAATGTTTAATTGTGACAAACCAAAACAGGAACTCATGGAGTGCTTATCAAAACAACACACAGATGTAAGAAAATGTTTTCTTCAACTTTGCTTCATGTTTTATATCCAAATATATTAAATTTAGTTTTATTTTATAATATCCATATAAGTCAGTTTATATATTAATCCTTCATTTCAATTATAATTGAGTACCGAGTTATCATGTCGTTATCATTTGATGACATAACAATCACTTTAATCACAGTAGTTATTTACATGCAGACAAATTGGGCTTTTAATCTGCACAGGGAATCCAACAGTACACAGTACACAACAGTACTGCTAAAAAAACAAACAAACACACAAAAAAAACCAACACGAGTAAGGTAGAAACAGTAGTTAAGGTAATTACTAAAAGAGCATTTTACAGTGGTTCAATTTCTTTTAAATGTCTTCACATGTATATTCTGCACAGCTTATTCCTGCTAGACTTACACAAAATAAGAACACATAGATTCAGGTGACAGACTTGATCCCAGTGTTCTGCAGAGGTACATCACGGCAGCGACAGCCTGCCAGGCCGACCATCGAGTTGCTGGTTTCCACTGAGCTGCAGAGAAAACTTTGCTGCCAGCGGTGAAGATGATGAAATTTTGGACCACAGCAGCTGTTCAGCAACATAAAGATCTTCCTCAGGACAGCTTTCCTCAGCAGAATGTAAACCCAGGGGTCCAGGATCTGGTTCCACGTGGCCATGCGTATCATCAGAAGATTGACAGACTCAGGCTTGTCTTTAGCTCTGGTGCTCAGCATGATGATGTGGAACTGGTGCATTCAACAAAAACAGAAAAACATGTCCACCATTATACTGCCAGCTTTTTAAAAGCATCATTAAATGTAAGTGGCCAGAATTTCATCTTTATGTGGATTGCAGATGTGACATGCCGGACAGACAATGTTGGAGATCTGTGTAAATTTTCATAAGGGAAAAGGCTGTGCTCATTTTAAAAGTGAAAGAATGGGGATCCATATTTGTGAGGATCAAGTGCAGCTTTAAGTGCTAAGACTATTGATGTGAAAAAAAATTAATGGTTCAAGCCTCAGCAGCAAAGAAGGAGAGAAAAATTGAAAACGAGTAACTCAGCAATACAAATCTAAATCTAATACCATACAAATCTGAAAACAATCAGCATAAAACCTGCCAGGTAATTACAAAACTCATTACCTTCTGCCTTACGTTACTTAGAATGTTCAAAATCTCATGAAAGGGTCTAACCAGGAGGCAAGCTTTGAAAACCAAAATAATAGCTGCTCTGGAGGAGTGAAATGCAACCGGGCATTTTCATTAGGTGGCTGATAAAAGAAAAGAATCAAAGCAGATAATAAAAACAAGAATATCCATTACTATTATTACTATTATGCACAAAGGAGAAACTTAAATTGATTTCTCACTTCTGTGCAACATCTGCTATCTCCAAGCTCTTGCCTGTATACAAAACCTCTCCACAGGTGTGTTTCTTACCAGTAACGGCCCCCAGCACACACACGAGACCGCCATTATCACGAGGAGTTGACAGATCATCTCAATATGGTGCGCTGTGCTTCTGCGGCGATGCTTGTGGCGCAGCCTGGCTTGCATCAGGGTGCAGCTCGTCAGTGTATTACACACAATTGACAGCAGCAGGGCCAGCAACCCCAGCAGAGAGAACAGGAGAGGGGGTAGCACATCCAGCCAGTCTTTGGGCTCCTCCATGTGGAAGAAACACCAGCTCCTGGAGCTCTGCACCTTGTAGGGCCTCCTCATCAGAACAGGCAGCATAGCCACCAGAGCTGCAAATAGCCAGGTCAGTCCCAGGAGCCTCTTCATGGGGTATGAAGCTAACTCTGTGGAGTGGAAGATGGGCCTAGTGACTCCGATGCAGCGCTCCACAGCCATGGCACCCCCGAGGAACAGAGGACTCAGGCCAAAGAAGACCATGCACACACCGAAAATGTTGCACATGACGTGGTGAGGGTCGAACTTCTCCCAGTTCTTGTGGGAACTGTAGACAATCAGCACCAGAGAACCATTGATGATGTGACCCAGCAGGTCTGTGACCACCAGGCCGCTGGCAAACAGCAGGAAGGATGCCTTGGACTTGACCCGGGCGCGGGTGTAGGACTTGACCAGGATAAAGAGAGCAAGGCTGTTGGAGAAGATGCCAACAGTCATGGAGATGACAGAGGTGATGACAGACAGTCCCTGCTGGTTGCAGGTATTGTTGCTGGGTCTGACTTCCAGCTCGCACCCCGACTCTGAGCTCCCATTAGCTAACATGGTTCGAATGAATGTGAGCCTGGAAGGAGATGTGAGGTGAACTTAGACAAGCACAAATGGAAAGAGACATTTCCAGACAGTAATTTTCACTTTTTTTGTTTTTTTTGTTTTACTTTTAGGAAAAATAAATGAATTCAGAGCTCAGCTGTGGTGTAACAGTCTATTCATAAACTATTGAAATCCAAAATGTTTTCACAAGTATTTTTAGAACACTAAGATTACATGAAATTAACCGATTTACATCAATAAGGCTCCAAAAACATTTCTAATCTACATCCTCGTCAAATAATACATTCATCCATCTGGAAATGAGCAGTCCTCACCTTTCTCAACTCGCCATAAAGTCCAGACTCTTTTAATCTCCTACTTCCATCCTATTTATCCGACGTGTGTTCGGCAGTCTGACTCCACAATGATGAATCTCCTCGATGTTCCCGTCAGGGCGGCTAAGTGCGCATCTGATCCTTCTGCTTCGCTGCTCAGAACAGCCAGACAGAGCTGATACGAAAAACACCTCTGGACGTGCCACAGTGGTCGCGGAATAAGATTATAACCTTAAAAAAAAAGAAGATGAGCTAAAATGAGTAGGGGGGAAAAAAACAAAACGTTTGGATGAGCTCCCTTTTTCCAAGACGACCTCGCAATTAGGGGCGACTGTCCGACATTCGAAACATCTGTCGCCTTTTTGTTGACTTTAGTTCTTTTTTTATTTTTTATTTCGTTTTTTCTTTTTTTGGAGTGTATCCGGCTCTGCCCTGGCTTTGGGGCATCCTGCTGCGTGTACGTTGCACAAAAAGGCTGAATAAGTTCTAAGCGCAGAGAGACTGCGACTGTGACCGAGGCGCTCAAACCTAATGTCCCCAAAAGCGGCTTCATCGGTGCAGAAAAGACGCCTATACATGTATACATCATTGTATACATCATGTGCAACCGTTTATGATTTTATTGCAGTCCCAATAGTCCCGAGGGATTTTATGGTGCTGTTTCAACTTCTTAATGTCTGAAGAGTGAATGAAATCTGACACCCCCTTTGTGTTTCTGGTCAGCACCTTTCCTTTTAATTTCTGCACCTAGTATCTGTTTTATTATAC
>BJFM01000792.1:0-36784 GCA_016586285.1 Arothron firmamentum | reverse complement strand
AGTTAACAAAAGATGCATGAATGGATGGAAAAATGTAAATTTAATTATCCATCTTACTTGTATTGACGAGCCGATTGTGAACTAAATGACAAATTTTGGTGTTTGCCGGGTTTGTAACCCCCCGTGAGCTGGACCCCCAACCACACCTCTGTTTGGAGCCTGTAGGCCTTCTCAGCCTCTCCGACGCCTCTCCACAGGTCGGCTCTGGCTGCCCTGCACACCGTCCTGTCGTGCTTGTTTGCCCTACCGTCTGCTGGCTGAGTGAGTAAAGCCAAGTCTCTGTGATTAGCAGACTGTAGCTGCCCCCAACCATGTTTGTTGCTATCCACAGCTTCCACTTATCCAGCTTGTTAGCGAGGGACCGTCCATTTGTGTGGGAAAAACTCCCAAATCACCGCCGGAGCCTGTGCTCAAGGCAAATGAAAAGACAAGGATAATAAAAACTTCAGGGACTTGGTCATATTATCACTTATTCCATTATACATCTCGCAGGTGACATTACACTTGAAAAGCTGATGGCGTATGACAGCAGCAGAGCGGCGGCTGATAACATTTCGACAAGCGCAAAGTAGAATTGGGCAGCAGTAGTGGAGCAGCTGCTCGGTGGGGTTCAGATGGAGCAAGAAGCAAATTGAACAAGATGGGAAAATTGGCTGTAAAACCCGATTTTCCTTTTTTCCCCCCTCTCCAAGCACTCTCACTCTTTTTATATGACTGGATAATCACAACAAAATGTCCTGTGCTGAGATGTACTGGTTGCAAAAGTACTTCTTGTGGCTTTTGCCTTTCTTTTCGCTCTCATCAGTTCCTTTCACCGTGTGTCAGGCCGTCGCAAGCTTCCTCAGTGCGTAAACTGTTAATGGCCCTCAGCAGGTGTGTCGGGCAGGAAGAGTTCTCAGAGCTCTCGATCGAGCCGAGAAAGGACAGAACGTGGTCAGCACAGACCTCTTCATGCTTGATGATCTGATGTTGGGTCGGTCTGCTGTTACGTCACTGCCGGTTACGTTTCACGTTTTACGTTTTCTCCTAAACTACAATTCATGTAATATATAATTGAGTTTCTGTCCTTTGAAACATTGAATTATAGTTTGTGTAGAAAATTGTGCCTCAGACAAAAGGATGTGCCTGCTTCCAATTAATATATACCTGTAACGTATATGCCAAGATGTTTTTTTCCAAGTTCTGGATAACAGCCCGCCGTTGGCCTCCGAAGCTGAGGATCATAGCCAATAAACATCTGGGCTGATTTTGGAGTTTGACGTGTAATAAGAATGATAATGTTGCACAATTTACAGCCATTAGATGTGTTTCTGCCAAATTCAGCGTGATAAAAATGCTCTGAAAAAAGTGTGAAGATTGAAAATGACTTGAACTCAGACTCAAAAGAAAAAAGAGACTTTCTTTTCATGACCCACTGACACTGATCAGGCACAGGTCCGAAGTGAAGCAAAAGGAAAGCCCCCTGTGGGTGGGCTGCGGTATAGTGCGATTTGCAACTCAGAAGCCTTTAATTTCATTTATTTATTTTTTAATTATGAGCTAGAGCTGAAAAGCTCTAGAACGCTACCCTCACAACCCATTTACATTACAATATAAAAACTGTTTAACCAAGACAGGAATACACTGTTCCTCCTAATAACAGTCCAGTGTTTATACGTATTTTGTCTGTAGCCATGCACCCAAAGTTTCTCCTAGATAACAAACATTAGGGACCATGATAACAGTTCAGAGAAAGCTTATCATGGAGTCTGAGGGTGTGTTTACTCCAAATATGAAAAATGTTCTCACACAGCAGCCCAGTTACTGAGAAGTTTGCTTTTTATCTTGCAACTGAAGAGAGGCTTTAGGGATTAATGTTCCGATGAACAAGAATCTATTCATGTCATGTAGAACGGGCTCTGTGCAGTCACAGTTACTGGCAACTAGATGAGGAAATTCAGGTTCTTTCATGGGTTTGTGGTAAATGTTTTGCTGTATGTCTGGCTGAACTCAATCAGCCATTAGCTGCAACACACATTTATGTGGAGAATAGACTATGGACACTGCTCCCTTCTACAAGCATAAAGTTAACCGAACTTATTCTGTTGTTTGATGTAAATACTGAATTGTTGGCTGGACCAGCCATCTAGTTTTTATTTTTCTGTAAAATACATGTATGTATAAAAAAAAAACAAGGTTTATGTGAATGTAATGAAGTGAGCACAATTCATCATCAGGATACACCAATTCCTACTTCATTTATAATATTGGAGCCTGGATCAAATTGTTCATCTCTCATAAGAAACACATTTCATTTCATCATCCCATTATCACAATATTTCTTCCTGCCAGATGGATTGAATAGGAGCTCATTCTGCTCATGATTGACTGTATTTGCTTTTATAACTAAGTGGTAATGGAGCTTTGAGCTGAATAACATTTTGTGAGGGAAAAACTGTCAGGACATAGTGACCCGCAGAGGAAAGGAGCATCATGGCAAATGTGAGCATGGGCACGTTTGTTCCTCAGTTTCCCGATGAACAGAGTGGTTTTTCTGACAGTTCTGGAGCAAGGAGCGAGGGAGCAAACCTGCAAGGCAAAGTGCAAGCCAAGCATTTTTATATGAATGAAAGCTCTTATCGATGGTCTGTGAGCTGGATCTAAGGAGAAAATATCACCATTCAGTCTTCTACACGTCCTGATACTGGACAAACAAGGTTTAAACTCAGTTTATAGTTGGGCTCTCATAGACAGGGTTTCATTTCTGCGTCACAGGCGGCCGTCTTCAAATCCTCTGATGAATAAGCTCACGGCATCTGAATGCATGAATAAAATCATAATAATATTCTGCAATGTTGGTATTTCACTTATTCGTGATTGATGTAATTCATTCATAGGATATTTTTGTTCCTTTTCCTTTGTTTGTTTTATGAACGTTCTGGTTTACTGGTCATTTCAGGTTATGGATAATTGTTCTAGGATATTAAATCAGTGCCGAATAAAATAATAATACAATGTGAAAAATCTGTGTTATTAAATACTGTGAATGTCTTACGACTGTTAGCAAAAGAATCTATTTTAAAATCTAAAAATCTATTTTAATCTACGGTTGGAAACAGAGGTTGACCACCAGGGGGCAGTACAGACCCACAATTCACTGTTTTGCATTTACAATGGCCTTTGTTAAATTAAATTCTATCTATTTCGAATATTTAAAAAGATTAAAATCCGACAAATCAATATCAACTTTTTCAGTTAGTCTTAAAATAATGGGAGTACAAGATATTTTAGGCTTACAGATGTACAATTTATTATGTTATGTCATATTATGTTATGTCATATCAAATACTATTAGTAGCACATTCCACAATTTCTTAAAATAATAGTAGTCTATTATTTATTATAATAGTAGTCTAAGATTTTAAGAATTACTGGTTTCTGCAATACACTGTTAGCCCCATGTGAAGGGAGATATGTCTAAACCTAAAACCACTCGCCATGACGCTTCTCTCCACGGTCAGAGACAATCATGATGCCTCCAGCAGGTTGTTGAGGCCAGGCACAAAAGTCTGTTCTCTGGAGTCTCTCTGGCTTGCAGCACAGTAGGTGTTAAGGAAGCACAGAGGACCATGTCGGGAACCAATGATGCACATCAGAACTATTTGTGCTTCTCACCTGTGGGAACCTGTGGATATCAGCACACAGTACAGTCTGATTTAGTCCAAGCAGAGCTCATCTTGACTTTTACAATAGTTGTGTAGGTAATCCTTCACTAATAACCTGCTCCTGTCTGTCTGAAGGGTCTGGAGCTGCAGCCTACAGATCAGAACTGAAGAAGCTGCTCGGGCCACTTTTAATAGCTTATTACAGTCAAGGCCCTCTCCTTCAAAGGTTTTAAGGACATTTGGCTTTAATAACAGCATCAGACATGCATGCAGACATTTCAGCGTGGCCATCTCTTTGAGAGCAGCAGAAGGAATTATCCAACTAGAGATATGAATCAATAGTTGGGGGTTATTGTTAGATTTTTTTCAGGCCTTTTTTCTCTTTAATTTTTAAGTCTTTTTGTAAATGGAATCATTTGAGAATGTTTAAACTGGTGGGAGAAACATTTAAAATAATACTACCACAAAAATCCTGCAGATTCCTGCTGTGTTTCAAACAGACCCACCAGTAAACCTTTTTCCTTTAACATGAAAGCCAAACAATTCAACTTGGAGCTTTAACAGTGTAATTACGGTATATCCTGCTACGGTTTCATTGTCACTACTAGCTTGAAGATTATTAAAGCAGCTCTACAAAAAGTGGAAAGAAAAGGAGCTCCACGCTCTGCAGCTTTGAATCCACTATAAAATTAATTCTATTGTAGTTACACTCCCAAAACATGGGCTTTGGTCTGGGCTTTGTGTTGATGATGTCGCTCTGCCAAGCTGATTATACAGCAGGTCAACAGCAGCAGCAATAGCCTTCTGCTGTCTCTGTTTATCAGCTGGAGAACATGCCCACACCTTCAGCCTGAATCTCACGATCCACGCTGAAATAACATGTGTGAGCTGTTTGATCCAGAGATGGCAGCTGTGGGCTCCCAGTCTGGCTGGTGAAAGTGAATGTTGAGGGTTCGGGCCCAGTTCGCGAACACAGCCTTCTCCGTGATGAAGCGGTGGTGGCTTCCCCGTCGACTCCTCTCGTGGGAGAGATACATGGAGCACTCGTCTTTCCCACTGGGCTCGTAGTAATGATACGGCACAGAGGGATGTGAGGAGGATCTGTAGAGGAGGGAGAGAGAGGGAGAGAGAGAGAGAGGGAGAGAGAGAGGAAAAAAGGATGAAAAGCCGCCAGAGCCAAAGCATGAGGGAGGACTGTGGAAACAGTGATAATTAAGAGATGATGTGAGGGAGAGGAGGGAGTCATAGTGGAGGGAAGAAAATGTGCAACAACAAGGAGGAAGAGAAGGATGAGTAGTACAACGGCTCACAGTTGTACTCATTATATATTGTTTCATCCATCCTACATTTACAGAAGCTCAGTGGAAGTCACAGTCACTTGCATCTGAACAGAGCGCCTCCATAAAGATCTAAATATATCACAGTGTCCTTTGTGCCCTTGCGCATTCATCCCTGTTCCCAGTGAAGATGAAAGTAACACATATGAATAGAAAATTCCTTCTTAATGAGGAAAAAATGTCAAAATGATAATTTCCTTCACTGCTGAAATGACAGCCGTGGTCCAGTCTGACAACACGGAGAGAAAAGATAGCTGCACCTGTACCTGCAGGGCCAAACGCTATCCTGTCATTGCCAAGTGGAGGCAGCATTAACACACGTGCTGGGAATGATTTTCATGTGGAAACACACCCAAGTTGCCAGCAAATAGCAAATCTCTCAAGCGAAGCTGCAGAAGAGGGGAGGGTTCCATTTGCTACATGCACTATTTATCACAGCTGGTCAAAGAGGAAGTGACAAGCCAAAAGAAATTAAGCCACAGAAGAAGAGATGAGATTAAAGTGGGCAGCTGCAAAGAAGAAAACATGCACGATATACAAAATGTCTGCACTGTCTTAGTGTGTCAAAATGTCTGATTGGAAAAAGGTGTGATATACAGCCCACGTGGGGGCTAAATAGGAGTGTGGAGATGAATAAAAATAATTGTTTCACATTTGGGCACGTGTTTTTTTTCCTTCCTTCATGTATACATAAATTATTCAACGTACACACGAATGAAACAAAAGTCGATTGTCCATCATTTCTTGAAAATGTTGGAAATTCAGATTTTTTTCCCCACTTCAGCGAAAGTTTTTGATGAGAAATTCATGGGTATCATATTGTTAATATGGAGGCGCTTTGAGTCACATGACCTCAGTTGCTAGGAAACTGACAATGAAAGCAGACATTGCTGTGAATTGTGTGTCTGCATAATAGCATTAAGCTATTCAAATTAATTAAAAAACATAAAAATTACGATTGTACTAAGCTCCTTCCATTAAAAGAGGTGTCATCGCGACTGCAGAGAGAAGCTGCGATTGTACCTGCAGAATTCAGGAGGCACCATACCAAACACATCCACCCTGTCGCACAGCTCCAGAGCTATGGCCATGGTGAACCAGCCAGTACTCAACCAGGAGTTGGAACTCTTCCTGGAAGACAAGGTCACTGAATTTTATAACAAAAATCTAGAAGCATCCAACTGCAAAGCCAGTGAATCAGGAGCCCAATTGAGAAAAGTGCCAAATGAACAGAAACATATCTAAACAAAGAAGGCTGCAAAACCAGAATAATAGGTGCCTGAATAAATGATAACTGTTCATACTGTGTCTGCACAAAGGAGCGTCTATGGTTAAAGCATGCATTCTCCTGGCTGGTGGCAGGAGTGACTGGAATCAGATGCACTTCACATCGTTCTCCTGCTGGTTTACTGTTCACATGCAAATGAGTTTATAGCAGTTTGAGGTCCATTTCATCAGACTGCCATTCAGCCCACAGCCCCATTAGAAAAAGCTGAACATGTGCAGCAGCAGTGAAAAGAGAAGTATATTTGCCAGCTAGTTCTAGTGATCTTTGCTTTGATATGCTAACTAACTTGAAATTTGGAACTCCAAAATGCTCCATAATGTATTACAGAAGGGAAGTATCCTGTCTGACATCGCTGTTGCTTCTCTGTAGAAATGTTTACCTGTCCATCCCTGTTTCCTTTTTAAACAGTTCATCAAATTTAAACATTTTGGTCCGAGAGATGATGTAAAGTTTCAGTCCAGGCAGCAGTTGGTTAATCATTTTGAGGCTGTTGTAAACGTGGCCTTTCCCGTCCCGTCTCATGCAGCTGCTCGGTCCCCAGAAGATGTACGCCGTGTCTTGGCTCGCGTTGAGCAGCTCCTGTCGGCTCTGCAGCACCCTCTGTAGGCTGGAGTGAGCTATGACACGCAGGCTAGTGCGACGGCCCACGTCCCTCTGATGGCCCACAGTGGGAGCGTCGTTCATGCGGATCACGCAGTCCGACCGGTCAATCTCGCCGCCTCTCTGGCTCCCGGTCAGCCGGCCGGAGCTGCTGACCAGGGAGCAGCTCCTGCAGTGCATCTTCAGAGGCTGCCATGAAAGAGTGAAGGTCAGAGGTGACTGTAGCTATCCCTATTGATTGTTATGTGTTTTCAGTAATATGTTTGTTCGTAGACGCCCTTTGTGAGTTTGCTCTAGAAGATGGAGAGCAGTCAGGTCCTCAGGTATATGCGATGAAATATAAGGAACAAACCAATGATGTGTGCATTAACAGAGTCATAAAACATTCAGCCTGGTCACAGCAGAGCAGGAAAAATGAATGGAGTCACTCCAGGACACTAATGTAAATTTAGTCTGACTGTAGTGACTCATGAAGCACGTGTACACGGTAAGGTGGAAACTGATGGAGCAGCTGGACTGATAATGGTCTTTCCTGCCAGGTATGATATTACTCAAAAGCAGATACCTGAGGGTAGAACCAGGTGACTGTTCACACATTTGGAAGTGAAACTCATGGATATTCAAAAAACATTGACTTTTGCAACATCACTTTCTCTGAAGGCATGAAAGACTTTATGAAATCTTTGTTAATGGTTTCATTAAATTAAAAATGCTTTGGTTTCGGCTATTCATAACAAGTGACCCGATAAAGAAAAAACAGTAGAGAAAAATAGAAATCAGTTATGACTGATTATACAGGTGATTATTATTGATTATACAGTATTTCTGTTAGATAGATATTCATTTTATACATTAGAGCAACATAATATCATGAGTATGTATGTATGTATGTATGTATGTATGTATGTATGTATGTATGTATGTATGTATGTATGTATGTATGTATGTATGTATGTATGTATGTATGTATGTATGTATGTACAAAAGCACTGGTTGTCGTTGCAGTTTGGGTTACGTGGGTCTGGTATTCCAATTGTTACCCCCTGGTTGCTTTCAGATTTAGTAGGAAATGTCACACTTGGCTGTGCTCACACACACCCTTTCCTGCATCTCACAAGAGTTCATTTCTCTGCTTCAAAGGCCAACACACACGTTCAGCTGGTAGTAAGTAATGTCAGGTTGGTTTCCAATCATCTGTGACAGGCAGATGCTTCATCTCTACACGAAGAGATAATGCATTTTTGCATGATTAAATATTTAAGAAAGAATGTGTTTCTCTCATATGGTTGTACTGAAAGTGTAATTTTTGGTTTCTCTGCATAAGACATTTTGTTGTTAAATCTATGGTTACAACTATGAATTAAATTATATTGAAAATATATTGAATTATATATCAGTATTGGGGGTCTGCGTGGGTCAGTCTGCTGTAACATCTATAGATGACAGACATGTGGTCTTGTCAGTAGCGATAACACTGAGAGGAAGCTTTGGCCTTTAGAGAGAAACCAATCGATAGTAGTTCGCTCTGACTCCAGACTCATCTGTATGATCCTGTTTATGGACTTCCCAGGGGAACACAGGGTCGTCATAGCTCCCAGAGAGAAAGAGTGTGGAATGTTAATGTATCCATGTCGTAGTCCGACAATGCACTGCTAAATCTAGAGTAAATCGATTTAGTTGGAATAAGAGTAGTCTCACCACGGTTTTCTGAAGGTTTTTAGCATGAATGAGGCTTCAGCTCTGTAAGGTTGCTTGCTTGTCATTGAGGAACATGGCACCCAACACGGCAGCGAGGCTGATTCACGGCATTCAGAAGAAATATGAATGTCAGTGCAGACCTGCCAAACACTGTAGGACATTTCCTGTAAATTCCACATATTGTGGTCTGGGTTGCTTTTCCTGGAACACATTGTGCTGTTACCTGCATGAAAAAATGCTCATAATGAGGCTGATAATTGGACCCGCAGTATCCCAATCCTCCAGGCAGCTCATCTCATTAAGCTCCTCCTGAAGGCACATGGTTCTAAACTTATTCTGTTCTCAATTTGGAATACAGCGGAGGAAAGTCAATCAAGGCTACCTTTTGTTTTTCCCCCCTCTTAATCTGGTCGTTCTCAGGCAGAGAGGAGGCGAAGGCTGCGCCTTGTTTGTTGCATGCTGGGGTTCATCACAATAGAGATGAAATCGGTGATACTGATTATCTGTTGAACCACTTTAAACATGGTGTTTTATCACAATTTAAGTAAATTCAATATGGATATATACTGTATATGTATAAAGATTTTTGTAAAAAGTAAGCACAGGTGATTGTCAGAGAAGATCAGATTTTAGCTCCTTATATACAGGTTTGTCACAAACCAGAGCAGTCTGCAAACCTGTTCTGCTGATGAGTCTTCTGCTGTCAGCACCTCTTCAATAAGAAGCAATGAAACATCAGTGAAGACAACAAGGCAAGGGCAAAGAGGTTGAGTGGAGCGTCCGTCTCTAGGTGATGAAATAAGATGCCTCACACAAGTTCTCTGTGGCGTGTGTGTTCGTTTTGCCCTCTGAGTTGAGGGAAATCACAGCTCACGCAAACAAAAATATCCCTATAATTTCATTTGGGCAATAAAAGGCACTTTAGACGGAAATCTCATTGCTTTCACTCAGCCCTTCCTCTGAGGAGGACATCAAATTATAATAGCCTGGACATTCTTTCCTTCAGTGTGCCATTGCTCAAGTAGCAGATGCCCTTAAAAGACCCCGAGGTAGAAGTACAGACGGACAGACCCCCTCCACAAGACGGGTTAGTCATTTCCTGTCTGCCTGAGCAACATCGCTGTGAGAGAATGGGAGGGTGTGACACTAAGCGGTATAAAAACATTGGTGGACCCATCACAGAGAGAGACAGATGAAAGTGTTTCCCCAGCAACCTACAATCTGACTAAATCAAGCACAACCAGAACCAAACAATGCTGCGCTTCACCGGTCCTGAGAGTCACCGCTGATCGCTGAAAGGTGAACTGATCCCCCAAATCCTCTCCTGCTCAGTGATGCATCATAATGTCTTTTTCCACTCTGATGTGTCTCGCTGCATATCTTTCCCACTGAAGGCAGACGCGCTGCTGTCTGGATCATCTGTCTGTCTGGGCTGTTCATTATAGCAACACTGACACTTCCAAGACCAAATGCAACAGATGAAATCCGTTCTGTTTAAGGTACCATTTTCACTAAATATTTCATAGGAGGTGCACATTTAGTGGATCAGAATAACACAGAAAGAGAATTTCTCACTGCAAAATCTGCTTTTTAGACCATTCAAAGAAGAATATTTGCACATGAAGTGAACATTTTATCCATTTTTTGATTTTTTTTTTTAAACAGGGGAATCCATCCGTATAGAGGGTCAAGCACAGTCCAAAAAAAAAAAAAAAAAAAAAAAATTATTTCAGGAGAGACTTTAATCCCTCTAGGATCCAGGCTGGAATCCAACGCTTCAAAAACACATTTTCAGTGCATACCTGAACTCTACATTTACATGCTGCACTCTGCTTTACCTGGATGAGAGCAGAATACAGATTAGGTGCAGCTTCTAGGATCTAGAGCCTTCAGAGCCGCGACCAAAGGCCAGCTGTTCCACGCGTCATAATTACAGGGAGAATGTGCAAATGAGCATAAAAAAACAACTGAATAATGCTGAGTGTCAAGAGATGACTCAGATTATACTGTACTGAAGACCTTCTGTAATTTTCTCAGTTTGAGACAAGTATCTTCTTATTTCACTCCAAATCCCATTCACATCCCTGCATCTCAGTTTACCTGAAGGTGGTAACAAATTCAATTTGTACTCTGTAAAAAGCTAACGGAATGAACAGATGATGCTCATTTACCTTGTGATCCATGACTCTCAAGTACCCCTCGAGCGTGGAGGCTCTCTTTGGCTGCTGCTTGGACGGAACAGGTTCAGCAGCGTGGTGGGACGTCACTGAAGACGATCTGTCACCAGAGCTGTTGTAAACCAACATGAAACTGGTAACTATGGTGACGATGATGATGCCGCCAACCCCTTGGCACTGGAGGGACAAAGGAGAGACATGCCGCACACTGAAAATCACCCAGAAAATGCAACATGGAGAGCAGAGATCTTGCTTTAAAAGATAGGATATAAGGAAAAAGTAGCATTTTTCTTGAAGAATTTTCCGTTCAGATGCCATCCTTCTGAACAGATGCAACCTCATTACAACTGCTGTTTACTCATGCCAGGGTGCAAATTCATAAAATGTCAGTGATGTCACCCAAATGTTTCCAGCATTCTTTCCAGAGAACTAGCACTCATAAAACCTCCCCAGAGAATTACAGAAACACATTTAAAACAACTAAAGGAAGAAAAATAAAAAATAAAAACAGCACAAAGTGCAATCAGCTCAGAGCAGAAGACACAGCTCCTCACTCCTGAACAGCAAACACAAAGGATCATTGCAGCAATGCTTCCTGCAGACTTCATTCATAATTATACTCTACCACTCTCATCCTCATCTTCACTCCCTCTTGTTTCCAAGTCGATCCTTCATGGTACGGTTGCCAGGGCTCCCCTCTCTAGCAGAGCGTCGGTGCACAGCCTGCAACACCCGTGCACACTGCAAGCATCGGGGGAGCCGGAGACGCGTTGCTACACTACTCTGCCCCCACTCTCTTCTCCACACTCAGCGTCCTCATGGTCCTAAACTGCTCCGATTACAAGCTCACATCAGTTTCACAGTTGAATGGAAGCTCAGCGAGCTCACACACAGATCTGTTGGCAAAAAGTAAGGACATTTCCTTTCAGGAACTGTTCATAAGTGTCAAGATTATTGTGTGAAGATAAAATAGGTTTATTTTGTGAACATGATGAACTGTTGGGGTGTAAAAATATAACGTAAAATATCACGTTATAAAACTGTTGATTCTCAGTGTTGTGTACTGTAAAATACACAATGTGCACGTCCAGCAACATGTTCTGTTTTTCAGATCATGTGCATTGGATTTCCATTGTTTTTATTTGCACTTAGACATACTAGCACCAATGGCCCAGTTTAGGCAGGATGATCAATCCCCCTGAATCCTCCTCCCATCCAAAATCTCACCCTGGGGCGACCAAACCTTTAAATGTCATCCTCTCTGCAGTTTCTACCACCCATTTTTTGCACTGCCTGAAAAACTCTCTCATTGATAGTGTGCATGAACTTCATCTTTAAAGCCTAATTCAGTGCAGCTATCGGATACATGTCATTTTTAATTCAAATTGGAGACTCCTGTCACAGCTTTTATTATTTCCCACATGTGCAGTAATGCCGAGGTGATGAGCTGTGTTCGGAAACCATCTGTCAGATACCCTGATGGCGACAGCAGACGGGGTGGATTCTTTTTGCTGTGGCAGTTCTGTGAGCATGACCCTGGTTTGATCACTGTACCGTGGGGTGTGAACATGTGTCTCACACTTCAGCATGGCCTGAACCACATAAACTAAAAACCTAACCCAAATAAATAAATAAAAGATAATTATAACAGAAGGAAACACCATGATACAGCTGTTAGTGTGTGTGTGTGTGTGTGGGTGTGTGTGTGTGTGTGTGTGTGTGTGTGTGTGTGTGTGTGTGTGTGTGTGTGTGTGTGTGTGCATTTGATAAAACCCTCAAGGGCCTGATATACAAATGCAATTCATGCTGCTTAAACGTACACAACACAGCTGAAGTATAAAAGTGATAGAATGCAAATGATACTCCTCGTTACTCCCATGATGCTCATGGATTCACCCAAGATCAGGCAAAGATGGAAATGTATGTCCAATGTATATTCCAACTGGCTTATTACATGTCATTGATCTGGGTATAAAAATGACATATTAGAACTGCTGCAGAAAAAACAAATCAGTGAATCTTTCTTAGAAGCTTCAGTGGGATCATCCCATCTCTTCTTTCATGATTTTGGCCCAGATTCACACAATTTACACATGTGCTTTTCTAGGCTAATTGACTTTCCATCCACAAGCCAAAGTGATTCAGGTTGAGCTAGATAGAAAAAAGAATAACAGGTTTGATCTTGGGCTCATCTGTCTATAGATTTCATCTGTGTTTATGGAGGATCAAACCACAAGATCAAGTTGATTTGGGGCTCTAATTGGCCCTTCATGTGAATGTGGTGGAATGGTGACCTGCCCAGGGTGTAATCCTGCCTCTCTCCCAGTCACTGCTGGGATAGGCCCTAATTAGAAACAATTCAAGGAGAATTGAATTCATGGAAGATAGATGAATATGCAGTGGTGCCTTATGCATATTATGGAGATTTGTGACAATAGTTTCAGCAGAGACTCTTGTGCCTGGTACCCCTGTGACCAGTGAAGAATAATAAACATAAATGTGTTATAAGATTCTCTCTCTGGCTGTGTTAAATGTGCACTTCTTGATTATATAATTAGAGAACAGTTGGCATCCATCATTTTCAGCAAATGACAACCAGGTGGGCTGACAACTGGAAGATGCTTTCTGATTACAGCTCATCTATTATATCGCCATCCATGTTCACTCTGGATAAATGAACCTCATCAGTCTTTAATTTGTTAAAGCTTTTAATGAGTTGTAAGATTCTGTCAAGTCAAAAATAAGTCACACCTTCTCCAGCTATTATATGTTTTTCCTGGCTATTTAATTAATGCACTGCTGATCAAAAAGCAACATGGTGGGTCATCTGGGAGGATAAAAATTCTTGTGAGTTTTAGTTATTTAGTCAGTTAGACTGAATCCAATAGGCTGTGGATGCTGTAACAAAGTTTGAACAGTTTGGAATCCTGTGCTGCCACTTCCCACCAGTAGCAATGCAGAGTTCAGAATGTTTGAATTGAAACTGTTGCACTTTTACTCCATTAGTTTAATCTATACTCATTTTCCAACCCTCAGCTCTTTGGACATATCTTCCAAACCTTAAGAACTGGGATGATCTCAAGATTCAGACCCATCAACATGAAACAAGTTGCAATGTCGCACGATGACCACAGGGGGTCGGTGTGTACTTACCAAATGCTTCATCATGGATACCCCTAAAAAAAAATAAAAAAAAATAAAAAAAATCACGTCCAAAATAGTATGTTTTGATTTACTTTGATATGATGATTTGATTTGATAATTCCAGCGCTTAGGTCGCTTACAACGTTAATATAACGTAGAGCCTGCGGAAGCTTAAAAGTCGAATCCAGGGTGAATTTCCGTGCTTGAGCTCCGGTCCGAACAAAGGCGGAGAGCGGCGGAAGCTCCGCGGTGGCCTGCGCTCACCGCCGCGTCCCCTTTAAGGACGTTTTGGAATAATTAATGACGTCGCGCTGTAAACACGACCGACGCTCGGCTGCGTGGTCGAAGCATCCTTAAAAGAGCTCCAGACCTTTTTGGATCCAAGAGTACATCGGGGCCGCAGGACGACGCTAAAAATAACCGCGGTCCACCTCGACTGTCATATGCGGTCTCCAGACCCAAGACGACGGTGCTGTATCTGTCCCAAGTGCCATGGCTAGAAAGACGGACATCCCCTCCTCCTACTATGGTGAGTGGGTCCGTCTTTGTTGTGAACGCCAAGATTATTTCCCACTCCGCAGTGTTCCAGCAGTGGAATGTAACGGTGTCGTGTTCGCGGTAGCTAACGTTAGCGCAGACTGTCAGCCGCCAGTCCGCTCCTCTAACGCCTCAAAGCGGGTTAATACGTTTTAATAAGTGCTGTTTTTTTTTTTTTGTCCTCCCTTGAGTCACCGTGTGAGTTTTCTTGTGCGCCTTCTTGGCGTCGGCTGGCCTTCCGAGATTAAACATTCATTCTGGCTTCTATTCTCTACCTGGCGTGACAGTCACAACGGCAGGCTGTTCTCCGCAGCGAGTCTCCCCGACCTCCCCCGACACTTCTGCTTTCCCCTGATCACCCGGAGAGACCCTGGGAAAGATGAGAACCTCGCTAGAGGTTACTGCTGCGGGAGGAAAAAGGCAGCGATGGTGACAAAGATGCAACAATTAAAAGTAGCCCGGACAGAGCAGAAAACTAATTAAATGAGGGTCGACGCAGGTGTGACAGCTGATGAGGTTCAGATAAGATGTTCGAAAATTAACGCTCACAGGAGAGGAGGCAACAATGGTGTAAGTCATTGTTTCAGTCAGAACATGAAGCCATGCATGTCAATCAGTGTTTGTTCTAACAGCAAGTTGCCGTAGTCTGTTGTTGTATGAACAGGATCCCTTTGTCCTCTCCCTTATTGTGTAAATTCCCTGACAGTGATGGTAGGACTGGGTATTTTCTGCATCATCAGGATATCTATAGGTATTCCGCTGCATAAATATTCTTTGTGGGTTGCGCTCACGCGTGGCAAGGTTGTCGTCTCCGGTTTGTGTGAGGATATGTAATGTCGATCAAGTTCACCACAGTTGTCGACTGTACGGTCACCCTACAGACCCTGAAACAGTCTGCTCATGAACTGTTATTACGAGTGTAACTCTAAGGATCTGCTTTCGACCCTCATGGGGTAATTACGACGTGGAAACATCTGCAGGCCAGGTGTGGTGCATTCAGTGCAGAGGGGCTTGCAAACAAAGGATTTCGTTCTTGAGGGACGATTTGGCGGCTACTGGTGTAGACTTAATCCAGATTGTCAGTCCATTAGCTGGCTTTAGCGCTCATGTTGTTTATCGCAGCAGCTTAATCCTTCATCCTCCCAGATGACACCACAGTGTGTTTTCATCTCACGAATAGACGAGTCATTTACTGGCACACACTTCAGCCACTGTAATCACAAGTTTATTGGCCTTTTCCTTCTTAAATCCGGCCTGGACGAGTCACATACTGTAACTGGACACATTTGGAGTGCAGAGGCGTGCTCTCGTCTGCTCCTGACAGCTCTTGGTGGGACAGATTACTGTTTTTCTCCCTGTTATTTCTCTACCCGCTGACCTTGCGCGTCCCACAGACCTCGTGGCTGCAGCGCTCTGCCAATCGCAGCTGCAGCCTGTCAGCAATATTTGATTCTTGCCGCTCTCTGCAGACAAGCAGTTCCCTACTGGGGCCTTCAAATCCCATCAATCCCCGCTCCAAAGTTCCCACCGGCACTTTACACTGAAACCTGATATAGGCGATGTTAAACACCATGAGTCAACAGCTTCATATGTGTGTCAGTTTCTGTGTGTAGACTAATTTTATATCTGTAACTCAGATCAGACTCATTAAAATCAGGATATTACAGCGCGTTAGCAGACAGCTATAGTATTGTATTTATCAGCTGCAGGTACAGCAGAAAGCCAGACTTCAGCAGCTGTTCAATCTGTGTTCCAGCCCACGAACAACCTACAGTATTTCTCCATTTGCTCTGCATTCCAGCCTGTACGCTTGTGGCCTGTGCAGCGTATAAGGTTTCTAACAGTGTAGTAGCCATTCAGCAGATTTATATTGTAATAAAAAAATCATCCAGGAAGAAAAATCGGTTCCTAATCATCTTTTGACAGGTTTGTGAGTAGCAATTTAGGTATAAGTCAAATGAACCTCAAGTGTTCAGGCACACTCTTAATTAACACATTTCTCGCATGGACGGCTTCCTTAAATTCCGCCTTTTTTTTCTCCGTTCTGAGTCGGTGTAGAGTCCTGGCAGAAAGCTGACAGTATGGGTTTAGAATTGCACTCTAGTGAAATTGCAACCGGATGAGGGTTGCATCTCAGGACTCAGTGCTGTTATGGACTTTTTAAGCATCAGTGTCTTCTCTAAAATGAAGCCTGAGCCTCACTCTGCTCCCACACATTTTATTGGCCTTTATGGCATCCGAGGTAATTATTTTTTTAACAGAGTGAGGGGCTTTCTCGCGCCCGTAATTCCACGTGTTGTTTGAAACAGCTCGTTTCTCCAGAGATAGATGCGTCTGCCTGCAGTTCGAAGTATATTATTCACACTAATGATGGGGTGAGTCAGTAAATAATTCCGCAGAGTCGCTGCTGCTCGTGGCAAAAATGGGACATTTGACTGTCATTTAGCAGCTAAGATGCTCTCTAGATGACAAAGAGGTTTTAAATTTCCAGGTTGCAGTGCAAATATCATGAATGTTTGTTTGAGTGGAAGCAACCCAGAGATTCATTGTAAATTCAGTATAAATAATTATGCCATGAAAGCCTGTAAGGCCTGGAGGGGTACTTGAAAAAGCTATTGAGGCCTAAAAGTTGTTGGAAAAACGCAATTAATCAAAATCTAGTGCTTCAAATTATTCTGCTTTTATGAATCTAAGTTAGCATTAAAACATGCTCTTTAAATGCCACACTGTAAAAAAAAGTATTTTCTTCAAATGTACAAATAAAACTGCATGCTCTTTTGATCTTCCCCCTTACTGTTTTTGTTTTTCATCTTTTTTCAACTTAGATCTTGAATAATAGATGTGAAGCTGAAGAACGTTTTCACATTTAAGCGTTTTATAATCACCTACTTTGGCATATCTGGATCTCAGAACGTGCACTGTCCCCTCATGCTTAATTCCTTCCAAATCCAGGCAAAGCCAGTTGAGCCTTTCTCTGATCTGCCCTAGCTGTTGTGGAAACGGAGGGCTACCACCGACATGCATGGAGGCTCCCACAGAAGTAACCAAGGTTGCAAAGCTCCAGCCAAACTGCTGCCAGGTTTGAGCTCAGCAGCAGGCTCACTGTCTGCAGATGACATTCTCAGACGCTAACTCCCCTCCTGGGGCTTGAATCCCAACTTGGATTCTACTATTTGTGGCACTTGAGGGGACGTCTTCTAGCAAAGTGCCTCTGCTTCCCTCCTTAAATATAAACAGTGAAAAGTGTCCATGATAGGAGTTAACCCTGCAGGCTGCCAAAATAGATACACCAGGTACTTGCCCTCCACCATCTGCTAATAGTTCAGAGAATCCCCAAGGACTCGGCTAAGTACGACTACACCAGAGGTCTGGATGTTGTTGTCTTGTCTCAATGAGGAGACAAGCACTTAAATTGTTGTGCCTCTCTCCTCAGAAGTGGGGTAACTGCGTGGAAGGATAGAGGAAGCCAGTGGAAGACCGGAAAGAGAACTATGATGCTGCACAGAGAGGCCTCGAGTCTATTTCCTCTCCAAATTCTAATATTTTGTAGCCATCTGGTGATTTTTAAATCTGGATTCTTTCAGAAATGGGCTCCAGGTTGTGTGTATTGGGGACGTCATTCAGTCCAAAGAGCTATCACCTGATTGCCCTTTTTTAGTCTTCCTTTTGCACGATTTTCAAATTCCACTGCAGGCACTTGACTACAAATCTCTGCCGTGCTGGCTTCTCAGCCGCTTTCGTCCTCTTTACAGCAGTGATCCAAACAAGCAGCATCTTTTTTCTGAGCGTGTCATGTACCCCAGCCCGATATTCCATGCAAAGCTCGAGCTCTCCTTTTTTAAAAAGTGTAGTCTAGAGGAAAGCACAAAGCCCCAAAGCCGTGTTTCTGATGTTGCTTTCCTCACCAGATTGGCGGTGCTTTCATCAATTATGAATGACTAACGCAACACTCATACTTAGAGAAAACTCCAACTCTGCTGGCTGACTGTTAGCTCACTGTAGCCATAGCATAAGTCCCGCACTCTCTGCTGCTCCTGGAAATGGGTATGAAGGCGTGGCGTGAAAACAACGGTAAAAAAAGTTCTCTCCAAGCGACCTCTGTGGCCCAAACTATGTCGAGCACCTGTGGGTTCAATGAAAGAGACCTGTGTTGGACAGTGGAGCCCGGAGACACTGCTGCTTGTGTCTGCTATGTTTATGGAGACCGGCTCAGAAATGGAGGAAAGGCAGTACAGGAAAAACAAGATTATCCTCTTTGAGGTAAAGGCCTGTGGATGGTACCATCTGGTTAGAGCCCACACCTGAAAGCTATTGGTGTCGTCTTCTATCCTTTACTCACTCGTAACTTTATTTTACACGAATGTGTCTGTATTTATATTCTGCTGTCATTATAAAATATACACAAATCAATAAGCTCCTTTTTCTATAATGTCTCCTTTTGAAGCTTATCTCCTGAGTCCAGATTGTTCTGTGTGACTCTGTCAGTATAGCTGCTGTCGTCCTCTGACATGCACAGTGCAATTTAGAACAAGCATTTTATGCTGCCTCTTCAAAAAGGTTTAATTAAACCTGTTGTTTGGAGTGAGTCTAAGACAAAGTGCTTGAAGCCGTATTGTGTTTGGTCCTCATCGCTGAGTCCTGCATCTTCAAGCTAGGAAATGGTTAAAATAGAAATAAAACTAGAGAGTAAAGGTTGCTGTAGTCTCATTGGAATCACGCTTTTAGATATTTTTGATTCCCACCCTGTGTTTTTGTCCAACATAAATCTTTAAGTCGTAGTAGGACACAGCTTCATACCCGGTAGAGTCAATACAGGAGACTTGTTAGCTAACAGTGAGTTTAGTGCTATCCCAGTGTAACATGCCTGCCAGGCTTTTTCCAAATGTTGTCGACCGCAGACCACCGCCCAGCAGCGTGCAGGCCTGCCTGGTCTCCTGCACTGCAGCCTAAACAGGCGTCATCTAATGCAGACTCTGTTTAAGTGGAAGTGAGTCGAGTACAACAGCCCGAGTGAGGTATTCAGGCTCATGCAGTGAGTAAGAAGGGCTAAATTTATCTGCGCTGACTAAGAGCAAACTCCATCATCCTCCTCAGAATATTTCAGCTTGCTGGTGTAACTGCACTGTCTTAACAGAGATTTTTTGTTGGATGCTGGAGAACGTGTTGGTTTGCTCTGTAGTATTCCCTCACTCTGTAGCTGGCAGTTTTATGTTCTGGTTTACAGGTTTGGTTTTTCTCTTCACCTGACGGAGGACCTTGCTGTACGCCGTTCTGCTCACTGTGCCATGCATCTCCAAGGCCGCTCAGGAAAACACTCACGTGACCCCAACAGTCACTGCATCATGACACATCCTCCTCTCTGCTCTCTAATTCAGCTTGCGCTCATTATTTGAATGGTCTGTTTTTATGCCAGCTGCTGTGTTACCGTGCAAACCTGCATGTGAATAGCCTGCGAGGAAAAGTTCACTGACTTTGGTAGCTGAATTAATAAATATCTGTTGTCCACTTGAGTGGACTTAAATTAAAATGAGCACTCTGTGAACCACGAGCACAGGAGGAAGAGAGGAAAGAGAACAAGCCAACAACAAGAATTTACAGCCTGTTGTTAGGTTGTGTTTCACGCACCGTGTTTTCATTTATTTCTGCTTTCATTTCAAACAGAACATCTCAAAACAAAGAGTTTGACTTTGTCTCTCTGGCCAAAAACACCATTTACTCAGTAGTTTCCCTGAAATAACTAAATGATTGTGTCTGTCCTTGTCTGTGCTTGGTGTGTACTTCACTGACCTCCTTGAACTTGGACCATCGCCTTCTCAGCTGTAGTGAGAGTAAAACTTCATATTATTGGCCAAACATCAGCATTATTGGAAATCCCTAACATTTATTGTTGACCAGGCAGTTTTTACACTTTACTGAGCAGGTTAATTTAGTTAGTTAGTTTCTGTAATGACACATTTTTAAAAAAAATATTCTTACAGCCTAACTGGTGGTAGCACATTTACTAAAATTGGAACGATACAGAGAAGATTAATGATATCTAGATAAGGTGCCGCTGCGATGGATGCAAACTGAATTACAGTTATACAGTCATTTGTGTAACACTGATGTGGCATTTTTTTTAACTCTACTGATTGGTCAGACACCATTTCTTTGTCAGCAACAGCAAATATGCTAATGTTTGAGGTTTTTTTCCAGTCAGGCATGTGTGAAGGATCATTATCCTCAGTGGAAAACTGAAATAGAACCATCAAGTATCGAGAACAGAAGTGTTCCATGCTGGGGAGAGCGATGTATAGTAATTTTGTGTGAGCGTAACATGGTTCTGTGATCAGTTGTAGTTGATCATTTGTCATATTTTAAAACTGAATGACCAAAAACAGGTTTTCAGTGTGTTGCTGTGCGTTAGAGATGATGAGCTGTGGTCTGGACACCAAACGGAGGCAGAGTTCTGTCTCGCCCAATAGCAGATGGTGCTCTGCAAGTGCTGCAGCGAGCACCTGGTCTGGTGACATTAGTGTCCTTGGCTGAGGAGTTCATACGTTTAACGCAGGGCAAACCGGAAATCCGAGAGTTTTGTCAAAGGCTAGGATGTAGTCGTTGGAAAAAACATAACCACCAAGGAACTGCTCAGCCACAAACCACACCGGCTTAAGTACGGACCATTAAACTTAAACAGTGTAATCTGAGATTGCGGGAAAAATAAATGTAGTTTAAATAAAAGGTTGTGATATAATTGGACCCTAACCAGCCCTTTTTATTTACCTGAAATCCTTAAGAAATAATGAGTAGCTCTGGTGTGAAGTGAATCATTAGCACCACAGACACCCACAGAGCAGCACAAAACGGATACACGAGAGAAACTCATCTTTAGGGTCACAGTAAAATGTGCTTTTTTCCCCAAAATTTCTGCTACTACAGGAAGGATTCTTCTGTGATCAGGCTGCTGCTGATGCTATCTTGCAGGTACTGATAAGCAGCTGCACAGCTTTACTCTGTGAGAGGAGTTATGTGTGAGCTAAAAAGCTGTGTGTTGTTCTGTTTTTGTGCTTTATGAGCAAATGTATTTTGGCTTTGCTGATCTCATCTGCAGCTCAATTCTAAAGTACAAAGGCTTTTTCCAGCTTTTGATCATCTTATTGATATCTAGATGGTTGTCCTCCCTCCTGACAGATTTAAAACCAGCTTTTGCTTCTACTGTGCATTGAAGGATGCCTGTCCTACATTTTGTATAAATTAATGATACCAGTCAGTCAGTTTGGAGGATGGATGAGGCGTGGAGACCTTTATTCTGCCCCAGGTGCCTCGATTTATTACACTTGTAATATGTCAGCGATTACGGTAGTTAAAATGTTGTTAGAACTGGTTCCACCTGAAGTGTATTATTACCTCCACCAAGGAGCTTGTGTTTTTGCTGGCATTTGTCTGCTTGTTAGAAAAATAACTTAAAAAGTTATGGATGTATTTCAGCTACATTTTTATGGAAATGTTGATCAGGGGGGCGAGGAACAGATGATTCAGTTTTGTCATTGCTCCCAATTACCAGCTGGATCACAGAACTTTTTAGGCAATCAAACAAATACAGGAACATATATACACACATATAAATGGTCCAAAACACAACAGTAGCAGACTGAAGTAATTTAATAGTTAATAAAAACAAATAGTTTTAAAAAATGAATGTAAAATACAGAAAAAAAAGGTTGGTTTATGTCCAACAGCAACACCTACTGGTGCAAAGAGAATTTCAGTTGAAAGGCCCCCCCACAAACTGAGGGACTTTGACCCTAGATTTTCCAAGGATGAAGGCCAAAGGGCTTCGATCATAAAGCTACCCACTATGTTATCTTTAAGTTGATTACACTTCTGTTAAAGAAAGACAACGTAGATCTCCCTCCAAATGATTCTTTAATGGAAATCATAGTCTATAATCTGCGGCCTCAATCAGCAACCTTTTCAGCGAGGCTAACCCCACAAATAGACGAGGAGCGATATTTGATGTCAGACAAACTCATTGGTCACAATATGTGGGGAAATGACCTGCTGAGCAGAGGTCTGTGCTCTCCCAGGGAATTTCTAGTTATTGTTGTTGCCATGGTGTTTGTGGTTGTGAGAGCAACTCTAAGAAAGGAAATATGAGACAAACCATCGTGAGAGTCATAGTGAATGAGCTCGTGACTGACTTTTTTTTTTTAGAAAGCTGTATGTATTTAGTGGAAGTTTGACTTCCTAAATGTTAAATGTCAAAGGTTTTTGTACTGGCAGAATTTGACATTTATGAAATTTACAAAGCAATAGATCAACTCCAAAAGTTGATGTCATTAACTTTTTATCTTCATCACCAATGTCACACTGGAAATGTGGTGCTGGACAGAACTTATGTTGCCTTCTCAGCACATAGCAACAGGGAAGAGGGCGCTAGCTGCCGCTGAGTGAAAAAACATCAGATTTGGTCCAGAACTCCTTTGCTTCTCTTCTTCTTTATCCTGATCCACCTCCAAAAGTCAATGCGGTCTGAATCGTTGGCATGTTACACGTATATGAGACGTGTCCTCATGTCCTACGCTACCACAGCAGAAGGCTGTAATGAAAGGACAGCGTTACTAAAAATGGAAACAAAAACACACCCTGCTGGAACGCTGCCACATGGGTGGAGAGGCTGGTCTATCCTCAGTGGTAAAGAGAAAGGTGCATAATGGGGTTAAAATTAGATAGTAGCACAGCTTTAGAATGTTCAGTTTTTAGAAATGCTGTTTATCTTCTGCCGGTCTATAAACCTATATCGTTTTTTCAAATCATGTGTACTTTGAATATAGACATGTATTTAACAGGAATGGGGTCTGTAGTTCTTAAATTTTAATAAAACCTAAAAGCCAGAAGTGATAATAGTGTTTTATTAACTGAGGGAACACGTTCTTCTTGGCTCCCTAAAAATCTGGTCTTTGTGTTTCAATAAATCCTGATTAAAAACCCGTGTTTTCGTAGACTGACAGGTCTCTGATCCAGTACAAAGGTTGTGAATTCTGAATCCTCCCAGTGGTGATGGAAGAGCACTTAGGCGAGGACACGAGTTCCTCCTTTTTGCTGCATGAATACTGTCCCTGTTCACCGGCGCTTTATCTCGGTGTGTCTAACTTTCTGTCTTTATTGTCTTCTCTATCCTCTAGCGCAGTAAACTTTCCACAGTTACCAATTGTTCCACTGTAACATGGGAATGGCGACCAGGGAAACACAAAGCCTCTCTGTTGAAGTCTGTACTGACTAAGCTACCAGATCTGTGGTGTGAATAATGTTTTTCCATGAGAAGTGAATAAAAAGTGAAAGAGGTCGTTTTCCTTATTTGATTATTACTTAATTAGTCTAAACCTCATTTGTTGTTGTAGCTACATGTTTCCTTTCCATGGGGAGGTGTCTTCTTCACTTTCTAGGAAACCAAGCATAATTTGGTCCTGTGATTTCTGCTCTCCTCAGCTGTCCTCACTGACCTGTACTTGTGTTACAGGTGAGCCACGCAAGTTCGACCCCAACTTCAGAGGGCCCGTTCATAACAGGTACCACTCCGTTCTACTTTCTGCTCATTACTTCTCATACTGCTGTTAAAAAAAATCCATCTAAAATAATTAAAGGTTTTTATTCTTTATGCACCACAAGGACAACAACTCACTTTTATTGATTTTGCCTGTTGTGTAATCATTTTGGCATCCATGCCTGGCCGGGGCCCCATCGATCCATCATTTGTCATGCAACGTTAATATAGATCTAGGCCGAACCGTGGCAGCTCTCTCCACTCCACCGCACAGATCGATGGGAATAAGTCAGGTTGGTGGCTGGAATCAGTCCGGGGACACAGACTATTAACCAGAGAGCTTTCATGCAAACGGATGTGGCCCTGTGGCCCACCACAGAGAGCTGGTGATATAATAATACTCTCTCTGAATACTGGATTTATGTATCATGACACAGTCTGGTCTTTTATGTGGATTAGCTTAATCTAGTACACAGTTTAAGCCACATTTTATTTTCCAATACTTTAAACAAACCCAGGTTCACACCTCCCAACCCCTCTGTTTCACCATTGGTGTAAAATATTAGTGCTGAAGTGCTATGGGTTCATTTTCAGCGAATGTGAAATTTGGCACTTGGGTCTGAAACTTATGTGAGATGTTAAACTTAAAAACATGTGATGTAATGTTCTATTTTGACATAGAACTTCTTTCATGTGAAAAATATGTTGTTGTGTTGCACCCTCTCCAGAACAAGCTATACTTGTTGCATCTTTGATATTTTGTCATGAATTTTGACATTTAGTGTGCTGAGGCCCATGGAGTCCATGTACAGTAGCTCTTTGTTCTTTCTGCTGCATTTTGGGTAAAGTTGCTGGATTGTGCACTCATTGAAACATTTTTAACCATCCTGAATATTTTCCACTTGTAAATATTTCCCAGATATAACGTCTCTCAGATTGGGGGGGCACACTCTTCTTGCATTTCCTCTTTATGATCACGTTAAACCATTCAAACCTCTGCCCTTATCGAGACAACCACACTTCCTGATGACCAATTCATCTGCATTTGGCCATCAGAAGCATTTGAAAGCACTGCTGTATCTTATAAAGGCTCCAGTTAAACGTTTGAGGTTTTTGCATCAGAAAATAGGACAAAATGAAGTTTCCTTTCCGCAGCACAATAAGAAGCAAAATTTGCTATAAAGTAAAGTCCCCGGGGGTCTCAGCGCAAGCTTTTCTTGATGATTTAGTCATTTTCAGAGATAATGTAAGCTCTTATCTCTTTTATGTTTGGTGTCAGTTTGGCAGGCTGCTGTGAAGGCATGTTGCTGTCTCCCGTGTCTCTTTATTCCTGCCTCTCCAGCCCATTTCACTGCTCCAGCAGGGTGAAGGCACCGAGGATACTTTGATGTTGCTGCAGATCAGAGGCTTTTCTTAATGAGAAGTGGGAGTGAACCGACTCTGTGGTCAATTTTTTTTTTTTTTTTTTTTAATGCAGGCTCAATGTTTAAAAGAAGCAACCATGTCTGTAATTACAAAGTGCTTCTCGAAAGATCAACTAGACATGGCTAAATCCTCTCCAGAAATAACTAGTGCCAGATGTTTCAAGATGATTGATACGTGTTCAGCTGCACTGTGATTTAAGGAATTCTGTGTTGCTAAGCTGTACCTCACAGTCTTAGGGAGCTTTGGGTGTATCAAAAAAGCTACTGGCATATCTGGCAACCCAAGCATACCTTCCGGGTAAATGCCAGTCATAAAGCAGGGGCAGCTTGGCAGATCCATGCTATGTAATATCCACCGCGATTTTCCCGGTCCCTACTGTCATCTTCGACTGCTGCCGACTATCAGTTCAGCAGATATAACCGACCAAACTTTTTGCAAATTCTTCTGGTGTTGTGACTGAGCTTCTGGCAAAGTTTTGCACTTTTGTTTCTTCCAAAGTTTCCTGCCAGTACAGTCAACAAACGTGGCTTCTAAGTGTACGGCATCTGGGGAGATTGGGCGTTTGGGAGCACGTCCAGGTTGCAGTCTGTGTGGATTTGTTTTCCCACTAAATTTTTTGGGAGTGCATCCCTGAGATAAGAGAGCCGTGCAGAATTGTTTTCATTCCATCACTTTGTCAGCTTCCCTTCAACACTCTGATGGGCTTCAAAGGGAGCTTTGTGCTGCGTGTGCACCACGCTGCTGTGTTTGCTCTTTCTGTTAATAATGCAGAGTCGTCTATACGGTGGAGGCTGGAAACCAGGCAGTCGCAGCGCTATGGAGGAGAGCCAAGGTCGCTGTGAGACTGCTACCTCTCAGTCCTGCTGTAGCCTCTAATCAGCTACAGTGTGCGTTGTGACTGAGCAGTGGCTAACTCTGACAGCTGAAGAATAGACAGGGACTTGTGAGCAAGAAATCCTATGTTTCCTTTGCCTAATGCATGAAATTAAACTACCACTCATCTCCCTCAGTGCACAATATGGTTTGCACATAGTGTGGCAAGTTTTTCCTGCCTTTATATTCAGTCGGTGTGAGACTGTGGCTGTCAGCAAGCAGAACTCTGCCCATTTTAGCTTCCTTTGTTTCTCTGTTATCATCCCAAAATAATTGCTTTCCTTTCTGAAAGCGGCACAGACATTCCCGGTCCTTGATAGGAGTCAGAAGTGCTTCAGCATCTTTTCTTATGACAGTTATCTGCTCCTCCAGCCTTCTGTTATTGAGTTTCATCTATTGATGGGTTTTCGCTGGGTGAAGCTTCTGCCTGAGGACAGAACAGATCGCAGGTCAGTTGTATTGTTAGGGCCAAAATTGGCTGTGGTTTGCCGTGCGACACAGTCTTGGTGCAGGTTCAGATAAATGATGATAATCACATTCTGAAATGGGAAATTATTAGCATTAACGGCCCTTTTGGGACCAAAATGGCAGCACTTCATATCATTAAACTGAGCAGTATCCCAGAGGCTGAAGTGTTGGATGCCGGATGGTTTAATCTTGTAACCACGCTTGATTTAAAACCAAAGGTAATGCACACTGATGAAACACAGACGGGCCTCCGGCGTGCTCATTTATGTATATGAAAGACCTGACAGATGAGACTGCCTTTTGTATGGCAACACTAGACACAACGGGTTGATCCCAGGTTTGAGCGGCTGCAGCACTGTGAGAATAGTATAAATAGTTTTCAAAGTGAGCTGAGACGGCTGCTCTCGCAGAGGAAGAAAGCTTGTTACTGGAGACAGTGAGTAGTGAAGAGATCTACTTGAAAGCAGTCGAATGAGGCTACTGGTGAGACTGCGTCACTCTTCAAATAGCTGCCTCTGTGCCTGTGGGACGCTTGACTCTGAGGGTGGGATTCAGGGGCTCATTAGATAGTCGGCAGAACTTCACCGCCGTGTCTTCTAAACACCTCATCACCTGTCTTACAGTGGCTGAAGCATGATGGCTGACAAGCAGGTTTGCTTTACTGCTCCGGATGAGACGTGTTCTCTGCTCCTCCGAGACATATCTGAATCCTCGCATTGCTAAAAAATGAACCACTAAACAAGCCTAATTTCCTTGTGCCATCTTGGTTTTTCCGCACCAGCCGCCTCTAATTTCTACTTGTTGTCGCCCCCCCAGGAGCTGCACGGATGTGGTGTGCTGCATCATTTTCATCATCGTCATCCTCGGCTACATTGCCCTGGGAACTGTTGGTGAGTCTGAACCATTGCAGCTGATTACATCACACGTAACGACGCGCAGGCAGGCCCGTGAAGGAGAGTAGTGAGATACCCGGGTGTAATTGTGTCCTGGAAGCGTGAAACGTTCGCTCCTCCTGTTTGTGCCAGATTTTTCACAACACAAATGTCTCGCTGGTGGAAAGCTGAGAAGCGGTAATAATACACCACCAGGAGAATAAAGCTTCTCACAGGTTTTTGCACAGGATGTACAATCTGTTTTTGTTTCTCTCTTTTTTTATGAGTCTAATGGTTAAAACTGGACTATTTTTTAAAGAAGAAGAAGAAGAGGGAATTCTGTCACACTCATCTTGGGCGGCACACTCCAGTGGAGATAATCTCAAGAGTCACTGTTTTGATGTCTCTGGATGACCACTCATTCCCTGCGGCTCCCATTTCATTCAAATTTTCTTCCAGCCATTTAGGTTCATTCAAGTGCGGCGGAGAGTCCTCTTTGTCTGGCCGGCAGAGGACATGCAGTCCTGTAAATCTTTTCCCATCACCTCTCCTTTTATGTTCAGTGTTTGTCCTTTCCTCCTCTCCCTTCAAGTCTTCTCATCTGAATTCATTTTCCGCTTCCTATTTTCCACCTTTGCCTCTCTCTTTGACTCACAGACCACTTCACAATCCATCACTAATTAAGGTAACTCCAGTCCCAGCGCTCTCACCAGAGCCGTCCCTCGTCACCTTGTTGACAGTGGAGTCACGTCTCCATCTGGCCATGACACACAGGAAGGACCTCCAATTCCCAGTAATTTCAAAAGAGCAGGGGCTGTGACAGGCTGATATGTTTTGAGTTGAAATGCTCAGTGGAATGTCAGCAATCACACGGAGGAACTTGTTATTTCTGCTAATTTTCCTTATGTCAATGAGCGACAGACTGCTGTTTCAAATTAACCACGGTTTTCCTGGCAGGAAGAAAGGCCTCGACACCATGTTGTTTGGGCCTGTAAACAGAAATTAAAGGATTATCAGTGTTGCCGATACTCTTGTCTAGAGAAACAGGAGCAAACAAATGAAAGAGGATTGGTTTAGTTGTTTTGTGTTGCCTTTAATTGCAGTTCTCCTCACATGGAGGTCATGTTAAATGTGTACAACTAGACTAGACAGGAAGCCTTCACGTGTCAGTTAGAGCAACCGTGAGAATGAAATAGAGATAATGGTCTTAAACCCCGAGGAGACGAGCTGGCTTCACATGCAGGTCTGCGTGTTTTTAAAAAGAAAATCTGCTGTGTCGTGTTTCCAGCCTGGATCCACGGTGACCCCCGGAAGGTCGTTTATCCAACCGACAGCCGCGGTCAATTCTGTGGTCAGCAGAACACCCCCAATGCGTGAGTGCATGAATATCTTAAGTAGCTTCACTACTAAAGGCTTTTAAAATATGGTGTATTTATAGTTAGAAAAGGTTTCTCGTTCTCTCCAAACCCTCTAAACTCCCTCTCATCACACATTTCCACAGAAATAAAGCCATATTATTCTACTTCAACATGTTGAAATGTGCCAATCCTGCAGTTTTAATTAACCTCCAGTGCCCTACAACCCAGGTAAGAGAGCGGGCAGCGCCCTCTCTGGCTGCGCATTTAACACCGACTCCCGACTTTTGCTCCACGCCTGATTATGCAAGATTGACAGGCTTTCTTATTAAGAGGATGCTTTTCCTCCCGCAGCTGTGTGTCTCCAAGTGCCCTGACAGATTTTCAACTCTGCTCGATGCGTGGAATACCAAAAACTGGGAATATTACAAGCAGTTCTGCAAACCAGGATTCACAATGGGCCGGAAGGTGAGAGACAGCAGGTGCTCTCCCTGCTTGCGAAATAGATGAAAGTGATGTCTCCGCATGTTGTGTCAGTTGTAGACAGTTTTAAGAAAGAAAATCTGACCCAAAACAGGTTGCAAGCTTCCATCGTCAGACTTGAGCAGTCTGTTTGAATGTCCGGGCGGAAGCGAGCAGGCTGCGCACTGATGCACATCACAGCCCAGTTCTGTCGGCTGGCGGCGGCTCAGTGACAGTGACGTTAGCATCAGTGTGTGTGTCAGACCCAGAGTGTGAGGTGGCGTGTGGGAACATCCACAGCTCGTTCTTTTCATCAGAACGAAATGTTTGATTTCCCTGCCCACGCACCTCACATGGCCACGTTTGGTTTTTATTCAAGGAGGCTGGGATCAATTTTACATAACAATATTGGATGTGATTTGATGTGATTTATGCTGAAATGTTTGACATTTGAATGAAAATTTGTGTACTTGTTTGCCTTCTCTTTCAGTCAGTTGCAGAGGTGATTCGAGATGAAGACTGCCCGTCTATGATTGTGCCAAGTAGACCTTGTATGTAAATCTATGGTAACCAGGTCAAACCTTCAGCAGAACATCAAGTTTAAAATGATATACTGTCCATTGCAGTTGTTCAGCGTTGCTTCCCCGATTTTATAACAAGAAATGGAATTTTAACGGTTGCCAATCAGACCGTCTTCAAAGACGGACACAATAAAGAGCGGAGCGTCAGCGACCTCAGAGACGCTGCCAAGTAAGATGTTTTACTACGACTTTGGCTTTTATACATTTTATTTTTACCAATCGAGTTCTGAAAGGAGACCACCCGCAAACGTTGGATCCATACTGGCATCAGGTGCCTCTTTTTAAAATGTTTATACTGTCAATAGGGCTGCCAGCTCCCCACCCAGAGACTCCAGGACTAATATTACAGGGTAGGACCAGTGTGGGTGTGACACTGATCTGTCAGACGCCCAAGAATGTGCCCAACCACATTCGTTTGCATGGTGATTGCATGAAATTGCAGCTTATGCACGAGTTTGTGAGAGCAAACTTACAGCAGCTGCTTCCCAGATTTTAACCTGTGGACAGGCTGAGATTTAGGAGAAGCACAGAAGTGGAGAAGTCGTGTAAAGGCTGGTTTATCCTAATGAAGACAGAATGTTGAGTTTTGTGAGCTGTTTGTTTAGAGTCAGAGACTACATGCTTCTACATGCTTCTTTCATTTCTTTTCCCAGAAGTGAGAAAAAGGCCCCGACATAAAACCGCTTACCCCAGAGTTTGTTGACAATCTGGAAGCACTGTGGGTAATAAAGGCACATATTGTCTGGTAAAATATAATGTAAGAGATTGACAATAGTTCCTAAATTCTACATTTTATCAAAGCATTTACAGTGATAACATAAACAATGTCATTTTTTTCCCCTTAACTGGTACTCAAAGAGGAGTCAAAATTTTTCAGAAAAGATTTTTTTTTTGTTCCCTTGTGTTTTCTCTTTGATTTTGTGTATTTTAATTCTATTTTCAAGCCAGCTTTTTGTAGATTGACTGTCCTACTTAAGTTCTCAGAGTTTCATTAAGTTTCCCTGTTTCTCCATTTGCAAAAGGAAATGCAAATTAAAACTGAGTCATACAGCTTTTTTTTAATATGAACCCAAAAATATCAAGTCATCTACTTGTGTGGTGCCAAACAAGATAATGCGATAGCGCCCTCTGGTGGTCTTTAGCTTAGCTCCTCTATGTAGCTATTGGATGAAAGTTTTCTTTGTGATCCAGACTTGTAGAGTTCTTCAGAACCTCTTTCAGTGTTTTTTCCTTTTCAGAGATGTTATCAAAGCTTGGTTGAATGCCCAAACTAACGGTCTGTGTTGGCGATTTAGCAATGAGAAGAGCTTTAAAAAAAAGACATCATTCACATTTGAATCTGAAAAACTGGTAACAAAACTTCATGTAATACTTTAAAAGAATGGATTTCATTTAAAAAAAAAATAAGACATCTAATCCTAAAATCAGCTCAAGAGATGGCTTTACCTATAAAACTGTACAGTAAAGTACCGGTCCCCAAAAGCGAGTAGAGCATAGCCGATGCCATCAGTGGACATGTCATTTTTCTCTTTCTTTTCTCTGTCATGAAGCAGTTTCTCTGGAAAGCTGTCAGGGTGAGGAAACATTTATCTGAGTCATTCTGAGTCACAGCAGCTTTCAAAATAAGAATAACACAATAATACAAATAAAAGTCACTGACCTTTTTTTTGGTGACGTATAATCTTCATCAGCTTTGACCTCATGAAGAAACTGCAGCATCGCTTAGTAGTACGTTAACCTAGTCGTGCTGCTTGTTTTTACGTGCTCAAGTTTTAACAAGTCATTTTAAACTCATGACTGTTTTATTTGACAACTAAACAGGCTTGAATGTTTCTGAGAAGCGCTGCTAATGCAAGCAGAAACATCCCTGAGACAACCCCTCTAACCTTTCCTCACTTCTCCTCACTTGTTTTATTCTCTCGTTACCCCATCAGAGGTATCGCCAACCTGCTTAACGCCAATGAGGTTGGAATGAAGATCTTTGAGGATTACGCAAACTCCTGGGACTGGATCCTAGTGTAAGCATGGGTTCTGGGTGATTTTACAGGTTGGCTTTTTTAGCATTGATCTCGTCTGTTCTGCCTGTCAGTGAAATTATTAATGAAGAACCACCCGCTCTCCTGATTAGAGCTCAGCAGACCTGATAAATCAGTTTTCTGGTGTCTGACTGAGTCAGATCTTCTGGTGTTTGTGTTGCTGCAGCGCTCTGGTGATAACCATGCTGGTCAGCCTGCTCTTCATCCTGCTCCTGCGCTACACCGCTGACGTGCTCTTCTGGTTCCTCATCTTTGGGGTCATCATTGCTATCGGCTACGGTGAGAGCGCATCGTACTCCCCCCCACCCACAATCCTCTGGACATTTCAGCCACAGTAAACAGACGGTTTGATTATGTACGTGCACTGCGTCTGCCTCACAGGTATCTGGCATTGCTTCTGGGAGTACAGGAGCCTGAGCGGGAAAGCGGGCGCAAATGTCACCATCTCTGACATCGGCTTCCAAACAGACTTCAGCGTCTACCTGCAGCTCAGTCAGACATGGCTCATTTTCAGTGCGTGGTCACTTCACATTTTTCTCTGAATTTAAACCCCTTTTTATGCACACTGAATCATTTTTAAGTGTCTGTGCTTTGCAGTGATCTCACTCTGTGTGGTTGAAGCCATCATTCTGATAATACTAATATTTCTGAGGACAAGGCTGCGTATTGCTATTGCATTGCTGAAAGAAGGCAGCAGGTAAGTGTTAGTTAACGGGATAAATAAGGGAATAACTGGTATGTTAGACCTAAAATACATCTGACCATTTCTGTTTTTAGGGCCATCGGCTACATCATGTCCACTCTCTTCTACCCAATCATCACCTTTGTTCTTCTGGCCATCTGCATCTCGTATTGGGCTGTCACAGCCATGTATCCTTCTGTGTGCCCTGTAAAGATAATACACAGATAAGTGTAGAAGTGTGAAGCTACAACTTTAACCAGTTTGCCTTCAGCTTTCTGGCGTCATCCGGTAATCCCGTCTACAAGGTCGCTCCCGCTGATGACAAGTGCATGTATGCTAACATCACATGCAATCCAAATGTTAGTATACAGCTTTTAAAAAATACTCTTATCTTAATAAATCTGAACGTTAGCAGTTAACTTTGATATGACAGCAGTGTTCCCAATGTTGTCTTTGTTTTTCAGACTTTTAGCCAGACCAACGTTACCAAAGTGTGCCCCGGCTCACAGTGTATGTTTGCCTTCTACGGGGGAGAGAGCGTTTACCATCGCTATATCTTAGTTCTCCATCTTTGCAACTTGTTTGTGTTTCTCTGGCTGGTCAACTTTACCATGGCACTGGGCCAGTGCACCCTGGCTGGGGCCTTTGCTTCCTATTACTGGGCCCTAAAGAAACCAAACGACATCCCCGCCTGCCCGCTCTACTCCTCTTTTAGCAGAGCCATACGGTATGACAGAACTGTGCCACAAGATGGCACTATTGCATCACCAAATATTTCCCAGTTCATCTAGCAAGCCTGTTTAAAAACACACACTTGTTCATTGTCCATTGTTTCTTCTTTTACAGTTACCACACTGGTTCACTTGCTTTTGGTTCCTTGATCCTGTCTCTGGTGCAGATGATCCGAGTTGTTCTGGAATATTTGGACCACAAGTTAAAAGGTGACTTGTGTAATTTAAACAATCTTGCCGGCTTTATTGTGTATTGATGGCGGATGTTGATGACTGATTGACAGGTTCGTACAACGCGGGCGCTCGATTTCTACTCTGCTGCCTCAAATGCTGCTTCTGGTGCCTGGAACACTTCATCAGGTTCATTAATAGGAATGCGTACATTATGGTGAGTTCACGAACAACTGTTTCACTTAAGTTTCTGCAGTGATTCTATTGAACATCTCTCCTCACTATCAGATAGCAATATATGGAAAGAATTTCTGCACCTCGTCCAAGGACGCCTTCTTCCTCTTGATGAGGAATGTCATTCGGTAAATCACTGGTTGAATTTGAGAAATCTGTTAAAAAAATAAACAAAATTTGTGTGCAAAGCCTTCATGGATCTGTGGTTTCCCTGCCTCTGTTGTAGGGTGGCTGTACTCGACAAGGTGACGGACTTTTTGCTGTTCCTGGGAAAACTGCTGATTTCAGGAGGTGTTGGTGGGTTTCTGTCAGCAATATAATTTGTAACATGAACGTAAAGAAAACATGAGGATGACCATGAATCACGTTGCATCAGCTATGTTTGCTTTCCTCTAAGTTTGCGTTTCTGTTGCGCACTGATTAAATATCACTGCAGGAGCCACAGAATGTGTAGTGGTACTCTCCTGTAGTATTTCCACTTCCTGCACCTTGAATATGTAAATGTGCATCATCTGCTCACTCTTACTCTCTTCTTTTTGTTTCCCAGGCGTGCTCGCATTTTTCTTCTTCACACATAAAATACCAATCATTCGAGAAGAGCTGCCCACCTTAAATTACATCTGGGTCCCCCTTCTGGTAAGGAAATGTAATTTAATTAAAAAGAAGAGCAGAGCATGAATTATTTTCTGGAAGATTTAGCTGAATTATGAACACACCAAAGTTTCTGTTGGTGAGTTTAAGGAGGCTGCTCATGTTTTTAGTTTTTGTTTCTTAGACATCTATCAGGAGAATGTTACTGATATGAGTGTGATCTGCTTTTCCAGACGGTGATTTTTGGATCTTACTTGATTGCACATGGATTTTTTAACGTCTATTCCATGTGCGTGGACACATTGTTCCTGTGTTTCTGTGAGTATGATCTTGTTTCACACTCTGATGTCTTGGGTCAGTTGAGACACTTACCTTTCATCTTCCTCTGAATGATTCACTGAAACTAACTCTCACTAACTAAGCTCTTGATTCGTGCATGGCTGGTTAAAACTGCTCTCTCTGTACTAAGTGTTTCCTTTTTCCTCCTGCCCGGTGCTCTGTGTGTGGTCCGCTCTGTCTGCACCTCGTGTGCTGGTTCCAGGTGAGGACCTGGAGAGGAACGACGGCTCTTCCTCCAGGCCCTACTTCATGTCCGCTGGTCTGCACAAGATCCTGCGCAGAGGAGAGGAGGGCACTAAACTATGCAGCGCCTCCTGAGCGATGCTTTGACTGAACTAGTGACTCTATCTCTCACTTCTCCATATCTGCTGTAAATGCGGGGACTTGGTCTGGATGTTTGAGAGCGAGCACTGCAGGGCTATTTATCAAAACTGGATGCATCTTGCTTCGGCCTGGGCGTGAAATGACATTTTCACATCTTCACAGGAAAGGCATCGAGGACTAGAAAATACCTGTTTACTTCCTGTCTTGAGCCAACTCAGATACTTGCCTTTTTTCTGCTACGCCTGTGTTCTTTTTCTTTCTTTTTTCTTTTCTCTCTGTATTTTCTGACCTCTGCCTTACTGAGGGTACGTGTCAACTGGCAGGACTGATGCACAGGCTCAGATGAAGATGAGCATTTTTACACAAACAGACACGAGGACTTTAACATGTACAGAAGCCACTAACGAACTATGGCGTCGTTCATCCCCACGGACAGTGGTGGACTCACGGTGCACCCTCTTGTCGCACTTTGGTCTTCTAGTGTAAAAGTGTATGCACTTTCACATGTGGGAAAGGACCCGTGTGGTCTCTTTCTTCTGTCTAGCATGATTATTTTTGCTGGTTGTTGATGTTTATCATCAGTTTTATAGGAGTTCACAGAATTAAAACAAGTAAATCGATCTAAGAGAGTGTGCAACTGCACACTCGCCAAACAGTTCTCTCTGATTTTACATTTTTTTGTAAGTTGCAATCTTTTTAGACTTTTCCATTTTGCTAATCAGACACAAACTTTAGAGAAAATTGAACAGAACCAGTTTCCGGGTAAGTTCTGAGTGCTGAATCCACTAGTTTATGTGCCTAGTTGTGAGAATATTTGAGAACATCGCTATCTTCTTCTGTGGTTTTAGACCTTAACACCAGGAACTTTTTGCGATACCTTTTTTAAAAAGGATGTCAAAGCCATTTTTGGTAACTTTTTTTATTGGATGGTTCCAGTGTAGTGCTGTTTTAATACTGAATACAATACAATTGTCTGTAGGTTACTCTTTGTTCTTTTTGTACAGAACTTTTTTATCAGTCCGATTCAACAGAAATGTGAAGCTTTTTTTCAATAAAGATAAATGGTGTTATACTGTCTGGTGCATTTTCACCTGAGTGATTAACCCACTGCTACTGCTGCCTCCTAGTGTGGGATCTGGAGGTCAACGACGGCTCTCTGGAACGGCCTTTCTACATGAACAAAAGCTTGGCGAAGATCCTGAACAAGTGGAATGTCAAGAAGCCGAGCAGGAAATAGAGCAAAGTGGAAGGAAGAGAGAGACCAAAGCTCGGTATGGGCACAAGTGTACAAAAGTGTTTAACACTATAAAGTGTTGCAAATAAGAATGGGCATTACTGTTCATCCATATATTCGCAACAATGTGGCTTAGTTTGTCAGTTTTCACTTTACACTATCTAAGAAGTCACCCCCAGTATGTATGAAGTTTTACTATGGCTTGTTGTTGCATATATTATGGCAGCCACGCTACACACTGCAGGTTTTACTGGAACTAAGTTCTGGTTGAGATTATTTGATTCCTGCGTTTTACCCTCTTTTGTAGTTGCTAATGCTTCCCGCTTGGTGGTGCTGTGGCTCACATTGCTGTTCTGAGTGAAGCAGCGCTGCGGAGGCCTGTTAACAGGTCTGCCTCCTGTTAACTGGTCTGCCTCCTGTTAACTGGTCTGCCTCCTGTTAACAGGTCTGCCTCCTGT